>CM046879.1:331310942-331588442 GCA_025667525.1 Glebionis coronaria | reverse complement strand
GGTTACTCGTGTTGTTCATATGCATGATTTTACTACATTGCAGCTTTATTTCTACTACATTACAGTTTAGTTTTAATGCATTGTAATGAAGTAGGTTACGTACATTCTTCATATGGATGATTTACTGTATTAAAACTTATTTCTACTGCATTAAGGTTTAAATTCTAATGCATTGAATGCAGTAGGTTACTCTTGTTGTTCATATGCATGATTTACTACATTACAGCTTTATTTCTACTACATTACAATTTAATTTTAATGCATTGTAATAAAGTAGGTTACGTACATTCTTCATATACGACATTTAATGCATTAAAACTTTATTTCTAGTACATTAAGGTTTAAATTCTAATGCATTTAATGTAGTAGGTTACTCGTATTGTTCATATGCATGATTTACTACATTGCAGCTTTATTTCTACTATATTACAGTTTAATTTTAACGCATTGTAATGAAGTAGGTTATGTACATTCTTCATATGCATGATTTAATGCATTTAAAATTTATTTCTACTACATTAAGGTTTAAATTCTAATGCATTTAATGCAGTAGGTTACTCGTGTTGTTCATATGCATGATTTACTACATTGCTGCTTTATTTCTACTACATTACAGTTTAATTTTAATGCATTGTAATGAAGTAGGTTACGTACATTCTTCATATGCATGATTTACTGTGTTAAAACTTTATTTATACTACATTAAGGTTTAAATTCTAGTGCATTTAATGCAGTAGGTTACTCGTGTTGTTCGTATGCATGATTTACTACATTGCAGCTTTATTTCTACTACATTACAGTTTAATTTTAATGCTTTGTAATGAAGTCGGTTACGTACATTCTTCATATGCATGATTTAATGCATTAAAACTTTATTTTCTACTACATTAAGGTTTAAATTCTAATGCATTTAATGTAGTAGGTTACTCGTGTTGGTCATATGCATGATTTACTACATTGCAGCTTTATTTCTACTACAGTATAGTTTAATTTTAATGCATTGTAATGAAGTAGGTTACGTACATTCTTCATATGCATGATTTACTGCATTAAAACTTTATTTCTACTGCATTAAGGTTTATATTCTAATGCATTTAATGCAGTAGTTTACTCGTGTTGTTCATATGCATGATTTACTACATTGCAGCTTTATTTCTACTACATTACAGTTTAATTTTAATGCATTGTGATGAAGTAGGTTACGTAGATTCTTCATATGCATGATTTAATGCATTACAACTTTATTTCTACTACATTAAGGTTTGAATTCTAATGCATTTAATGCAGTAGGTTACTCGTGTTGTTCATATGCATGATTTACAACATTACAACTTTATTTCTACTACATTACAGTTTAATTTTGATGCATTGTAATGAAGTAGGTTACGTACATTCTTCATATGCATGATTTACTGCATTAAAACTTTATTTCTACTACATTAAGGTTTAAATTCTAATGCATTTAATACAGTAGGTTACTCGTGTTGTTCATATGCATGATTTACTACATTGCAACTTTATTTCTACTACATTACAGTTTAATTTTAATGCATTGTAATGAAGTAGGTTACGTACATTCTTCATATGCATGATTTAATGCATTAAAACTTTATTTCTACTACATTAAGGTTTAAATTCTAATGCATTTAATGCAGTAGGTTACTCGTGTTGTTCATATGCATGATTTACTACATTGGAGCTTTATTTCTATTACATTATAGTTTAATTTTAATGCATTGTAATGAAGTAGGTTACGTACATTCTTCATATGCATGATTTAATGCATTAAAACTTTATTTCTACTACATTAAGGTTTAAATTCTAATGCATTTAATGTAGTAGGTTACTCGTGTTGTTCATATGCATGATTTACTACATTGCAGCTTTATTTTTACTACATTACAGTTTAATTTTAATGCATTGTAATGAAGTAGGTTACGTACATTCTTCATATGCATGATTTAATGCATTAAAACTTTATTTCTACTACATTAAGGTTTACATTCTAATACATTTAATGCAGTAGGTTACTCGTGTTGTTCATATGTATGATTTACCACATTGCAGCTTTATTTCTACTACATTACAACTTTAATTCAACTGCATGCTAGTTTTATATTCTAATCCATCATATAATATATATTAATACTTTCATATATAACTCTTGAACTATTATACAGGTAAAAAGGCACAGGAGAAAAAACCCAGGGGACAAAGGAAGATGCATTTAACAAGCTAAAATAGTATATTGCTTACTATAATACCAAATGATATGATCTAATTGAAAGATGAAATGGTACAAGGATGCATTAGGCGCACAACAGGATTCTTGAAAGATACTTGTGCATCATTTAAAATAATTTTTAAATTCTGTTAGATGTAATACTTTGGAATATTGAATGTCTAATACGATGTAGTGTATATTTTAATGATGAAATCGTTTGTTTGTAATCATATTTTAGATTCTACTATATTATTGTCGTTTGTTTTACTGCATTACTATATTTCATTCTACTACATTATAGTTATATTCAAAGACATTACAATTATATTTTACCGCATTGTAGTCTTATAATTTACATATAACTGAGATGCATAATAATATAAATTAATTGAGTAAAAATAAACACTAATGTAGTAGGATATAATCTTATAATGCAGTAAAATAAGATTTTCTTATTTAATGCATTATAGTTATATGCTATTGCATTGCTGTTATTTTATATTCTACTACATTACATTTACTTGTTACTATTAGTTTATTATAGAAAAGGAATTACACACTAACAAAATAACTGTTGTAAGATATAAAATAACAAAAATGCATTAGAACATAACTGTAATGAGACAAAATCCTGAAATGCACTAGATTTAACGTTGTGATGCACTAAAACACATTTAAATCAAAAACTATAACGTACTCATTGTAAGCTGTAACATAAAATCATAATTTTATTTGTAAAAAATGACAAAAAAAAATTGAAAAACTATTCATTTTCGATGTATAGATTCTCTTAAACTAGCCTTCTTTGACATATTTTGTGTCTTTGCTTTCTTCGGTACAAACAATAATGTATACAACTCGTAGAACTAGAATTGTGACCTCATTTATCTCCATATGCCGAACAACCCCTTCTCTTGGTTAGTCCTTCAACAGTTACTTCAGTTCTTCGATTTATCATTTCGTACCCTAGATTATTGATTTTAACCTTCATCTGAAACTTATAAAAGATATAATTCCATAGAAGATAAACTATAAATCAATAGAAGATAAACTACAATTCGGTAGAACATAAACTATAATTCAGTAGAACATAAACTATTATTTTGTAGAAGATAAATTATAATTTGGTAGAACATAAACTATAATTCAGTAGAACATAAATATAATTCAGTAGAAGACAAACTATAATTCAGTAGAAGATAAACCATAGCTCGGTAGAACATAAACTATAATTCAGTAGAACATAAACTATAATTCAGTCGAAGATAAACTATAATTCGGTAAAACATAAACTACAATTCTGTAGAACATAAACAATAATTCAGTAAAAAAGTTTTGAAACTGATCTTCAACAAAACGTAATACTATAACAACCATCTAACTTAATACCGCATCACTATTTTATATCTAGCGCATTATAGTTATAAACTATCATGTAGGAATTTTATCAAATCACATGCATATGAACAGTAGCAAAGATCCTACAACATCATAGAAAGTTCTACCAAATCACATGCATACTTTATCACTTTTACTCAATTTCAGAAACATATCAAACAAAATTATGGCCTAACTCATACCTGTGAACATCAACATACATCCTACAACATCATAGATCAACTTCTACCAAATCACATGCATACTCCATCACTTTATTCATTTTTTGACAAACAACAAACACTAATAAAGAAACTTATGCATATGAACATCACCAAAAGACCCTAGAGCATCACAGTATAACTTTTACCAAATCACATGCATATTCAGTCACTTTTACTCAACTTCAAAAAAACAGTAAACATTAATAAAGCCTAACTGATGAATATGAACATCAACATATAACTTTATTACTTTAATGCATTAAAAATTTATTTCTACTATATTCAGGTTTAAATTCTAATGCATTTAATGCAGTAGATTACTTGTGTTGTTCATATGCATGATTTACTACATTGCAGCTTTATTTCTACTACATTATAGTTTAATTTTAATGCATTGTAATGAAGCAGGTTACGTACATTCTTCATATGCATGATTTACTGCATTAAAACTTTATTTCTACTACATTAAGGTTTATTTTCTAATGCATTTAATGTAGTAGGTTACTCGTGTTGTTCATATGCATGATTTACTACATTGTAGCTTTATTTCTACTACATTACAGTTTAATTTAATGCATTGTAATGAAGTAGGTTACGTACATTCTTCATATGCATGATTTAATGCATTAAAACTTTATTTATACTACATTAAGGTTTAAATTCTAATGCATTTAATGCAGTAGGTTACTCGTGTTGTTCATATGCATGATTTACTATATTGCAGCTTTATTTCTATTACACTACAGTTTAATTTTAATGCATTGTAATGAAGTAGGTTACGTACATTCTTTTGGGCTTTGGTTACTTATTAATGAAGAAGAAATGACCAACACCCTTCCTAACATGCTAGGAAGGGTTTATATAGCCTTTGCTTACATGTAGCTTAATGGGCTATATGATCATGGGCCGGGCTTTCCTTTTGGGCTTTGGTTACTTATTAATGAACCTTAGCTTAAAGTTAAGCCCGTAATTACACGAATAATATACTACCTATTACAACGTTCTAAAATACGATACATAATAAACATATGACCGAGCATTCTTGTTTGGCTCAATATTTTGAGGCTAACAATCTCCCCCAATGAGAGGTCATAAACCTTGGTCATTTAGGAAATTTGTAAAGATTACTAATCTCGCCATAAATGAGTCTTGAACGTGTAATCGTAGCCTTGTTTCTTCATGCTGTGATCTTTGAGCCTTTGTCGTTGTCTTTCGACTTTGTCTTTAAGCTTGAGATCTTCAAATCATCCTTGACTTGTCTTTGCCATCTTGCGATCTTGTGTCTTCATCCACATGCTCACACTATTAATAGTTGAATATGTCTCTAGGCATGAGTATGTGGTTTCTGAATCATTGACTTTGCTGTGTACACCGTGACGCCACCTTCTCGAGACAAAACATAGACACGGACTGAATGGCTTTGACATTCGTCCTAAATCGGTAGCGTTTTACCTCCGGTCGGTGAAGACCGTTATACGATATTAAATATCGTACCTGTGATCAGGTAGATTCAATTAAGAATCTCCTTGACAGGGTTTCGCGGCTGTACTAGCCGTTCTCTTTACTCGACCGTCTCAAAGCAAGACTGCGAACATAAAGAGTGAATCAATTGGATAAATATCCGCTTGATTAAAGTCGTCAATTCAAATTCCTGGAACAAGTGTGATTCATAAAGAATCTTACCATTGTTGCTTTCCAGTTGACACAAGTTTGATTTATAAGAATCTCACAAGTTACCTACCGTAGCGCTGTTTGATGTTGACGCTAGAAGGATTTCCATTCGTCACTGTGAATTTTAATAAATATCACTCTGAATGTTCTGGCAAGACCATAAAGATATTGCGTAGAAACCTGAAACGAGTTTGAATCAATTCAGAATCAAACCACTGTTGCTTTTCAGTTTTGCACATGTTCAATTCATAAAGAATCTTGCATATGACCTACCGCAGTGCTGTTTGATGTTAACACTGGAAGGATTTCCACTCATCATTGTGAATACTAAGTAGTATCACTCTGAGTGTTCTAGAAATATCACAAAGATATAGCGTAGGACTCTCTTGATCTTCATCCGTGTGTCCTAACGAGATTTGATTGATCTCTTGGCTCTAGACTCTATTTGTGTACTTTTAGTGGTCGGAGGCTGGAGCAGGTGCCACCTATTCAATATCAACCATCTCGAAGTGAGAAAGTCAATAGTAGTCATGTTGTTCTCCGTGACAATAAAACAAACTTCTTTTGAGAGAAGCCTGAGTAGCTAGGAAAGGGTTGTGCATACATCACTGGGTCCATGATGAGTTTGTCTTCATGATGAGTTGACCCGGTTTCTGCCTAAGTTGTATGGAGGGCTTCTTTCTTTAGACCCTTTATCCTTACATTTCTTTTTCATTCTTCAACCCCTTCAATGCTTACCAAGACATCATTACTAGCACCTTGTTGTGATTGTTCCAGTGCTAGCCTCAGTACTTAGTCGGCATTCTGCTACGTTCACATTCTACTCCATCTTTCCTAAGGACTTCTAATAATCTATTGGATTGTCCCTGGGAAGATCCCTCCGGTTCTTGTTGGATCATAGGACTTAAACCTAACCACCCTTTTGACACCAATAATGTCGTGAATTAAAGATGTTGTGGGTATTTGATCGTAACCATAAAAACCACTTTAAATTCTAACAAAGTGTTTGAAAAACATTTAACACCTTGCTAGTTTTGTCGTTTCAGAAATGCTCCCCCTTCACATGTGCATCGATAATCGAAAGTGTTTCGCACATGTAGGTAAGAGTTAAAGTGCTTGAGTCTTATATTAGATCACATTTTAATCACATTTTCTCCCCCTATCTCTAATATATAAAATCTTTTGATATTAGAGATACCAAATTTGATTAAAATATATTTTGAAAAAATAGTCTTGAAATCCTGGGAGAAAGATGTGTTAATCTTTTGCATGAAGTTAAAATGCCCCCCCTCAAAAATTGATCCAATTGAATTGTCATTGTGAGGATATGATCCACATTTCGCTTTTTGAGGATGGGAGTTGTTTAACACACAATTTTTGAAAGATTTTGAATAATCATTGAAAAAATTCTTGAAAAAATTGTGTTCAACGCTTTTTTGAAAAATCAATTCTTTTTGTCGAAAGGTTTTTCTAAAGCATAAACTTGAGTTCATAGATTTTGAATGTCTTGACGAATCCACTCAAGTGTAAGAAGATTTCTCTTCTTTTGCTGAGGGTAAGGGTACTAAATCGTACACTCCCCCGTGAATATCGAACCGGGTTGCAATCTGAAAGTGATTACAAGCCATTGTGTTGAGCTCAAAACGTTGAATGTTTTGTGACAAGCTCAACCCGTGATAGATTGCTCTACCCGTTGTTTGGAAATATTTGTCCAAAATAGACAATTTCCTTTATTAAAAAAAGAAATGACATGTTTTGAAAAATATTTACAACTTTCATTCGAGCTTTATGTACACACCCGTGTCGTTATTGAGCGATATTTCTAGGCACGTCCATATTATCGATACTGAAAGACGTGTCGAAAAGAATATTTTTGGTCTTTTGAAAGTTTTTCCATTTTTTTTATTTTGTTTTTCTATGGATATTTACATTTTATTATATTTTTGTGTTTTCTCAAGTTTTTCGAAAATAATCCAAAATAGACTTTTGTACAGCAGAAGAAGGTGATATAGAATGTACAGAATTGGAACCCTTTGAAGAAGGAGAAGTGGGTTCAGAATCCGCTGTTGTACCTGCAATCACAGAAGAAGAATTTGCACAAATACTAGAATTAGGAGTAACAAATTCCTTTTCAGCGTGTAGAACAGTAGCATTAGTGCTGGTGCAGGTGTCATCACTCTTCTCTATTGGAATCCACTTAAGACCAACTTCTGTGAAGATCCGACCCGTTGGTTTCCACTGAAGACTAGATTTAGGAGTAGCTTTCTCTTGCACAGCGGAAGACTTCTTTGGAGAGAAACTATGTCCTTGTTGAATCCACGTTTCAGATTTGGTGTGGTTGCTTTTCTTTACGACGGGTTTGTATCTCTTTGTTGTCTTATGGGATTCTGTATTCGATCTCCGTTCAAAGGAACGAGATTTGACCTCATAGAGGTATTGCAAAATGCAATGGTCATGATTTCCATTTTGAATGCCCTTTTTGCAAGTTGGACATACAGGGAATTTGGGATTCACGAAAGTACTTGTATTCCTTTGTTTTCCAAATCGTTCAGGCGTAGTGTTTGAAACACGACTATTCATGGATAGTTTCCAATTCCTAGATTGCTGAAGAGGGATCCTAGGTTTTGGTTGACGACCATTAGGAGTGTGTGGAACTCTAGCGGGATTTGGTGAACTAGGTTTTTCATACACTGGTTTGTCTTTCTGAATCTTCCCTTTTTTGTTTCGCATCCTCTAGGTTGTGGGTATGAACGAGGTCATTTGAACCTACAGATTCCTTTGTGGACGTGAATGTCACACGTTTTGGAGGAGTCCTAGAAGTGCTAGGTGCATTCACATGGTTGGGTTTAGCAACAGTATGCTTTCTAAATGGGGGAACATAGGGTGATATGGATGGTTTTGGAACTCTTGGTTGCATATCAGTCTTAGGGGTAGCCTAGATTTCATATGAGAAGAATTGGAGAACAGAGTCGGTTTTCCTAAGATAGACGGCTTTGGATCCTTGTAGGCATTGGGTTGTCGAACAACAGGTTTCACAACTTTAGGTTCCACGATTTTCCCACCCATTTTAGCAACGATTTTCTGCAACTCTGCTATCGCTCTGTCCCTGTCTTGTAATTGAGCTTTCAACCCTTTAATTTCCAAATTCTGTTCATTCATTTCTCGAAACGTTTGGGAAAATTTTTCTTGCAATTTATTATCATGTGGAAAACTACCAACGTCTTTTTGTAAAGCAAGTTCAAGAGAATGACAATGTTTTTGAAGGAAATCAGTTTTGTGTTGAAGTAACTCAAAAGCCTTTTTGTCAACATTTTCTTTACGTTTCGAAAGCTCAATTTCAAGACGTTCACATTCTTTGCTCTTATCGAGATATTGGCATGCAACTTCAGAATATTCATCAATATCAGCACAAGATGTAAAATAAGCACACATAACATCTTTAGAAACGCATTCTTGCAAGAGTAAATCATATTCATCTGAGAAATCAGACTTCTCCATTTGAAGATCATCAATGCGTTTCTCAAGAGATTCAACATATTTTAAGTCATCAAACATTTCAGTCCGAATGAACTCCTCAAGTTGAAGGACAGTTTCTTTAATCAATGCCGTGTTTGGAATTAAGAGTTCTTTCACAAGCAAGGTAATATCTTGAGGAATCGGACGTGTCCACTCAACATTTTCACGTTTTGCCCAGTCTCTTTCAACAATAGATTTAACATTATCTATGTGGTGTTTAAGAATACCTAATGTTTTCCTACTCTTGCTTTTAGATTCATCTAGAGGAAGGTAGTTTATGTATTTGTAAACATTAGATTTCTTAGGGGCAAATGCTTTCTTCCATTGAATTCTCTTTTGTTTGCAATCTAGAAACACTTCCTCACGAGTTTTCTGAGTTTGTTTGTTGAAAAGACCATAAAGACTATTCTCATAAGAATAATTATATGGTTTCACAAACTCCTTATTGACAAGTGGTTGACTATCATCATCCCAAAGGGTAGTCTCTTCAATATTGGCACTAGCAGGCATGCAATCAAGATCTGTCCTTTCAGTCTCATCAAGATAAAGACACGGGTTCGCAGCTTGAGCTTTGGCAAGGTACTCAGGACTTGCAAAGCTAGCTTGACCCTTAAACATCGATGGAGGTGCTAGCATTCTTACAGATTGAATAGAATCATGCGTTTTATAAACAACGTTCTTCAAAAATTCGACTTGTGCTTCTAATTTCGTTACCTTTTCAGTTTCTTTATCATATCTACTTTTGGAGTCTTGTTTTAACGCATCTACCTCTTGTTTCTTATCCTCAAGAATTTTAGCAGAATCAGTAGTGGTCATAGAGAGCTTTTGTTCAAGTTCATTAACTTTGGTATTGGCAAGGTACGTTTTTTGACGTTCATCCATTAGGAAAACATTATATTGCCGCTTCTCTTTGGCTAATAACTCAAGAGTTGTATTATATTTGTTTTCAAAATCGTCCTTTTGACTTTTTAACGTACTGCCCTTGTACCTCTCAAGCTCTTTGGTCTTTTGAAGAAGCTCAGCCCTATTACTTTCAAGGGTCTCATTAGATTTAATTAGAGCGGCTTTGCATTCTTCAAAGTTTTGAGTGAGCGCTGCGTTTGCCTTCTTTAATTGCTTTTGACTCTTTCTAGTTTCATTGACATCTTTTTGTAAACTAGCAATTAAATTAGAAAGCGCGACACGCTCCTCATCATCATACTCATTTGCATGTTGATCATCCTCAAACTCATTATTGCACATGTCTAATGAATCGGGTGTGGTATTGCTATCAACCTTTTCCGTCATACATGTGTCAATAAGGTTTGTTGTTTGATCACTATGCTCATGCGTATTGGCATTGGCAAACACATTAAATTCAGCATTGTGTACCTCTTCCAATGGCTCAGAATCGTAAACAGGACCATTATCATAGGAAGGTGTATTGCTGATGACATTCTCAGAGTCGATGTGTTGTTTGTCAGAGCTGCTGTTGTCTGTCCCTGAGCTGTTATGTTCATTCTGCTCACCATGCGTTGTTTTCCTTGTTCTGCAGCTGTCAGTTGCATTACTCGATATTGTCTTGTTACTTACAGTTGAGACTGGACTCGTATCCACTACATGAATCTTTGCCACCGTGCACTCTTGCATTGTCAGCCTTTTGTCAATCATCTTCTTGATCATGTCTTTTGCATGAAGTAGGCATTTATCCAAAAGCCTCTCAATTGATTCCATGTTTCCAAATATCAAATCTCTGAATGATTTTGCTTCCATTGTAGTGTAGTCTTTGAAGTGTTGATTTGCATCTCGAACTTCTGACTCAAAGTTGGGATTCTTGAATAGTTGTGAAGCAAAGAATGGTTGAAACGATGTTCTGAGTATTTTGAAGGCATTCTTGGAATTTGTCTCATGAAGGTTTTTGTTGAGTAATTCATTCTCAAGATTCTTCAAGTGGTCTCTTAAGTCATAAGTGAACGTGCGATGATCATTTCCGAAAAAGGAATGAAAAGCACGCATATACAAAGGATTGTACGAGAAGGTCTCTCTTTCTAGACGTTTTAGATTCGTTTTAAGATCACTGAAAGCTTGCATACAACGTTGTTTAAGGACTTGTTCTTGTAGTTGCATCTCTCGTTCTTCTCTGTCTGAACACGCATTGCTCGTTTCCATGATGATGGTTTCTCAGTTGATGAAGTGACTTTAGATCTTAAGTAGATATGGTGTGATTGGGTTGTGGTTGCAATTTCGAAAAATTCCGATTTTTTTCTCAGTCTGACAATAAATTCCTCACTCCGACAAAACGGTAAACAGAAAATTTTGTCTTACAAAATTTTGAAATCAAGTCCGAAATAGCCAAAAACTAATAGGGAAAAATTTTGAAAAGTGAAAAAATTTGACAAAAATAAAACCTAAAAATTTGAATTTTGGTCCGAAAATTTGAATTTTTGGTCGAAAAATTTTTCGCATCGCCAAAATTTGAAATCGAAGCTTAAATGGCCTAAAAATGGTCTAGGAAAAAATAATTTTTTTTTTAATCTTCGTGTAAACGATATTACGAAACTAGTCTAGATGGTGGCTAAGTCGAAAAAATACTCGAACAAAATTTAGCTAAACAAGTCATCGGAATGTGCATCGGAATGTGCCATCGGAATGTCCATCGGAATGTCCATCGGAATGTTCATCGGAATGTGGCTTAGATCGTAATGCACTGTCGGAATCCCAGATCGCAATGTACTGTCGTAATCCCAGATCGCAATGTTCAGATCGGAATATGTTCAGATCGGAATGTTCAGATCGGAATGTTCAGATCGGAATGTGTCTAAAACAAATTTGGCAGAGTAACGACTCAAAAGTCCCTTGAAACCGTCGGAATCCCAGATCGCAATGTACGATCGGAATGTCCAGATCGGAATAGGGTATCGGAATCCTTAGATCGCAAAGTAGAACCTAGTGGTTATTGCGATCTGACCTCAAAATACTTGTACTTTCCGATGGTTACCTTTGCTAGAATTTCGGAAAGATGAAAAACCAAGGATTTTTGAACGTTTGACCCAAGAAAGTTTGTGTTTTTAACCAAAACCAAGATACCAAGATCACTACAACATGATTAAAGAAGTTATACGAGTAAGAAACACAATCATACACAAAAAAATCTTGAATTCGAGGAAGAAATATGGATCAAATCAAACGGATCATATGAAAACACAACAGCCAATCACAAAACTACCCCATGGCGATTGATACCAATTGTTGTCCCTGATATATGATTGTTATAATCACACGAATTAAAGAAAGAAAGGTAGATATGAGAAGTATTCTAGAGAGAGAAAGTAGTGAGAGAAAGTAGAAAGAAAAATGGTTGGTGAAACTTGTGGAATATTAGATTAGAGAGAAAAAGAAATGACCAACACCCTTCCTAACATGCTAGGAAGGGTTTATATAGCCTTTGCTTACATGTAGCTTAATGGGCTATATGATCATGGGCCGGGCTTTCCTTTTGGGCTTTGGTTACTTATTAATGAACCTTAGCTTAAAGTTAATCCCGTAATTACACGACTAATATACTACCTATTACAACGTTCTAAAATACGATACATAATAAACATATGACCGAGCATTCTTGTTTGGCTCAATATTTTGAGGCTAACATAATGCATTTAATGCAGTAGGTTACTCGTGTTGTTCATATGCATGATTACTACATTGCAGCTTTATTTCTACTACATTACAGTTTAATTTTGATGCATTGTAATGAAGTAGGTTCTACTACATTACTTTATATCACTTTTACAAATAACTTTTACTGCATTACTGTTACGTTCTACTACATTACTTTATATCCTACTGCGTCACATATATGTTTCTACCGCATTGCAGTTACGATCTACTACATTACTGTATATCTTACTGCATCACATTGTGAATTAAAGCATCACAGTTAGAACTAACGCATAACAGTTATAGAAAATTATATAGACATTTTATCAAACACCTGGTATGCAGGTTTCATATATACTCTTTCAACTATTTTTTCTCTCAAAATTCGTTACGAAAGTAGTAAAAACGAAGATCAATATACCGTATTCATCAACGATAATTAAATAGAACATAAAAAGCTTACTTTTAAAGTTTTTGGTCGAATCTAAACACATACCAACTGGGGAACGGTTGTTAACATGACGTTGGTGGTGCGATGGTGAAAGTACGGTGGATAGAAGGTGGTGCGATGGTGAATTAACATAAAGAAATAGGGTTATCAAATCAAACTGTTGAATCTTTGAATGAACAAGCCGGGGAGGTGGTGGTTAGTGGTGGCGAAGGTGGGGAAGACGATGGACCAGGCGGGGAAGGTGGTGGTTCACGATGGAGAAGATGCCAGAGAAAATGTATGAGAAGATGGTGGTTGGTTACGGTAGAAATGAAACAGTCGATCCAAACGTGTGTGTGAAAAAATCCAGATTATATAAGTTTAAGAAAATTGTTAAAAACGGCCCCTGAAGTCTTATAAATTACAAAAAGACACCATTTTTTTTGAAAAAAAAGGGGAGACACATGACAGCTTGTGGTTCCACCTCACCTATTTTATTATAAAAACTTTTTTATTTTACCCCAACTCTATATATACGTATATATATATATATACGTATATATATATACGTATATATATACGTATATATATATATATATATATATATATATATATATATATATATATATATATATATATATATATATATATATATATATATATATATATATATACTAGAAGAATACCCGCGCATAGCGGCGGAGTTGCCTGGCGGCAGATAGTTAACGATACGCTATGTCGAGGTAAGATTAAATTGCAATGCAAAGTCTCATAACATACAACATACGATAATACAAATTTAGAAAAAATTGTCAAACAAGCATGTATCTCTACTAAAAACTTGGTTTCACTAAAACCTTCGGTTTCACTAAAACGTTGGTAGCAGTAAATTCACAACTGATACTAATACCAGAAAACAACTACTTCAGCTAAAAAACTGAACATTTTCCGCTCACATAACAATATCCAAGAAGGTAGTCCATAGCGTTACAACTTTGTTTAGTTGTGCTTCGTGTCTACTTCGGACGGTAATACTCAGTAGCAAATCATCATCTTTGTGCCCTTTAAATATATACACAAGAATATTCTCTCCTAACGCATCATGTCAAATAAATAAGCTTTAAAGGAGGCGATTCCAATGCGCCAAAAGTCACATAAATGTTTGAGTGTTTTAGACGGAATATTGCAACTTGAATAATTTTTAACACCCCCAAATTTATACGCAGCAGAATACATCTTTGGGTGCTAAACAATGATACAACAACACATAATTTATAAAGAACGACTCGAAAAGAGACGTTTTAGATTTATTGTTCCCAAAACATTCATCAGAGTAGCGTAGTCCCAAGTAATCGTTACCAAAAGATAAGTTAAAACAACATATTAGTTTGTTTTAAAAATGGAACGATAAATAAATCAAAGAGTTTGAACAACATAGCAGTGCACAACTTCATTCTCGTGACCTCCAAGCTTCCACTTCTTGATTACCTGAAATACATGTGAGTAAAACAATCAGCAAAAATGCCGAGTGAATCTATAGGTTTATATAATCATTTTTGAACACAAGCAAAGATTATAAGTTTGTGGCATGCTTATAAGCATCAAATAATAATTTGCATCAACAATGATAATTGTATATAGCATAAATTGCAATAAGCTCATGTAACCGAGCCCTTAGACACTCCCATATCAGTCTAATAAGACGAGAGATTTATTAATTGTCGGTTACCTCCAGATTATTGGTACATTTCCGTATACCTGACTTCTCAATACAATATGTTCAAACAGTGTGGAGGTCGGGCTTAAGCTTCTATCACAAGTCCACAAAAACAGAACCGGGGCGGCTTCCCCCATAGATCTATTAATTGTACTAGCGGTTAACCCATCATATGTTAATTAACGGTCCATAATTGAGGTTTTAACAAAGGCAATCACTTAATGCAATTTAAAGGCAACCACGGGTCCATTCATAGAGGGACAAAGCATACCATAAAAATCTTGTGTTCTAAGTTTATAAAACATGTATTCCCCCTCGCGGGTTTAAAATCATTTAATAACTAGTATAAAGCGAGGCTATAGACTCACCTTAGCCAATAGTGGTAATGAGACGATCGCCGACGATAGATGATGCCTTTCAAACACGAGAACCACAACCTATCAAATGGGGTGCGTTCATTAATAATAGACTCGAGAAATAACCCATACATAAGAATATAAAAATCGACTCATAAAATCACGACAAAATCGAGAGAAAACGATACAAGTGATACTATTACACTATCATATATATTCATTTTATTATTCTACGCCTTTAATAAAAATCTGCCGGAACATACTGAATGTCCAAGCCGTTTTCCCATACTTAAACATATCAACTTTTTATGATACTACTCAGAGAACTTACTTACTATATGTATAAAGTCCTCTCAAGATCCCATCAAAAGATTTTACTTCTAAAGTTCCCTGCCCGACTCATCTTTGAATCACAAAATCCACTAAATGAACCGATGAATTAAATTTGCTACAGAAATTTTTTTTTACCTTTTCTTTTCCCTAAGCATCTGTTTGCACAAGTGCTTCGTTCCTTCTCAATATCTACGCTGACCACTTGACTTCTGCCCGAAAGGACTTGCAATGTTCTACAAGGAGCGTTGCCCCATCTGACCTTCTTGCATTCGCCAAGTCTCAGGTAAACAAAAGTAACTAATATGAAAGATAGTTTTTATGTTTTAGAATAATTAAACCTTAACTGACCTTAGCTGACTTTCTTTTTCGAGAGTTGTATTAAGATGCCACATGTTTATGTTGATTAGTTTCTACTAATCTGTCAGTATTTGTGAAGATATACATGATCACTAATGAAGTTGAGCTTCTCGCAATAGTTATTTAACATCATGCATGATCGCATACATACCTTCCTGTTAGAACAAGCGTACATACACTGTGTCATTTTTTGTATTTGAACCTTTTGTTTTTTATGCAGGCAGTGGCAAATTCTACATCAGCAACATTCTTACGTGCTATTGGAAGTGAATTGATTCAGAAGTATCTTGGTGACGGTCCTAAGTTGGTCAGAGAACTCTTCAGAGTTGCTGATGATCTGTCACCATCTATTGTCTTTACTGATGAGATTAATGTTGTCGGTACACAGAGGTATGATAATGGACAGATTCGTCTACAAAGATTTTTACGAGAAAGTTACTAACTAGGATTATTTATGCAGATGTGATGCCAACTTTTGTGGTGAACGTGAAATTCAGAGGTCTATGTTGGAACTGCTGAATCAATTGGATGGTTTTGACTCAAGAGGTGATGTTAAAGTGATACTAGAAACTAACAAAATCTAAAGTCTTGATCCAGCATTGCTTCGACCAGATCGTATAGATAGGAAGATCGAGTTTCCACAATCTGATATCAAAACAAGGAGGCAGATATTCCACGTACAATGTCCCGATATGTATATATGATACCTGCATTTTAGTCTAACAATTTAGAGTTAAGTAACAATTTTGATGATGGAAGCAAGTCTTTTTGCAATAAGTGGTTTTTATTCACGTCATTAAATAGATAATGAAAATCCCCACTAAACTATAGGAAAATTTAACACATTTAAAATATATTGTTTAATGTTTTTTAAGGCATGAACATTTGAAATTCATATTTCTCTTGTGTGTCAATGTGTGTGGATGTGCTCCCTTTGTTATAATACATAAATATGGGCTTGTCATAGGAAAATCCATCAGACGTTAATTAGTAAGATTTGGCCTTAGAGACTACAAGTCTACAGTTCCTTTTGAGGCCCAAAACATTGTAGATCCCGTGAGGTTGCTAGCAAAGGCTAATTTTTCCTGTGGTGTGTATGGGATAATTCGGAAAGGGTTTTACTATTTGTGGGGGTTAATAGGGTGCAATAAATAAAGTCTATTAATATAAATTGTTTGGTAATTATGAGGGGTCCATGCCAACTTCTGTAATAAAGAAACTCAGCGGGGGTGAGTGTTGACTGAGATGTCGGATAGGTACTTTAGTCCAGTTTGCTAAAATTATGAATGGGTTCTTAAAAGTTGATCACTAAATTGTAACATAATATGTTGAATAAGAAATTCGCTAACCATGTATGGATATACTTTATGCGTGTGTTGTAGTTATATTATAGTTTGCTCAACTCATCTATTGTTTCAAATACATACATCAAGAATGACCCTATCTGATTATGTCAACGTGGAAGAGTTCGTTATGACCAAAGACGATTCTCGTGGGCCGATATCAAGGCTATTTGCACTGAGGATGGATTGTTTGCTTTAAGAGAACGTCGAATGAAGGTTAGAATTTTCAGTTACTCCATAATCCTAAATAGTAATACTCCATTAGTATCTTGACATAATTAGTACTTAAATATTTTTCCCTAAATCCTAAAGAACACACAACATTACTTGTAACTAGGAATTATATTTTGGTTCATAAAGTTTATTGATTCTGGTGTCTATGTGAGTCGTTTGAGAAAACTGCAGAGGAAACATTGTATTGTCAAAATTTACAAAGCGTAACATTATCGTATATGAAAGAATAGTCGCTAGGTCACTTTATCACTCTAAAAGTAAAAAAAAGTGTGGATTTTACATGTATTTTTCTTGGACAAATTAGTCCTTTTTAGTGTTTTTTTCAAACAAGTTTCCATCGTAAACACCTCTTACCCATCACTGCCCATATACATAATGGACTTGATTATATATTTGTCGCAATGAAAAATAATAAGCCCCTATATGTGAAGTTGCAGCTTTTAATATTAACATTAAAAATCAGGGTTGTCTTATTCTTGCGACATGAAAAGACATAGTATGTCCAAAAGGCAATATACATGGACATAATTACTATTATACAATATCCATGATGCTAAATTAGGACCACAAATGGGCATACTTTCTACAACATTAAAACTTATTACTAAGTGGCATATGCTCTGGTTCTCCTATTGGCATCTCTAATTCAGGTGAGGAAAGGACAAAAGAATCTTGAGTTCCTGAGGTCGGTACCTTGGTTCTTCTCTCGGTGAGCTTACAGATTGTTCATGAATCTACAAGACCTACTAATGTCGTTTTTTGTATGGAATTGTATTTGTTATCCTTTGTTAAAAGACGAGATAAAGCTATCCTTTTTCTTATCGAACTGTTTTTTCGGCGTATTGGATACGTTCTAATTTTTGTTGTATTGCAGAAAACACTCGATATTGAGCTGGCCAAGAATAGCAATGGTGGAGACCTTTTGAGTCAACTTAGGAACATCGTATTTTCATTTATTAATGGTATTGGTTTTTACGGATATATAGAACCAAAACGCACAATATAATCAACAATTACATTGGACCCTATCGTATGCAGAAACTTATAGCAGGGCCTAAGATGACAAATAATGTATGAACTGGAAAAGGAATGCTATTATTGAACGAAATCAACCCATCTTGAAATATTATATTAGTTAACCACCTATTAGTTGTCTATACTTTCTTTGGAATAATCTTATGCGAAAAACAGTTTTGTGCAATAGTAAGGTCTCATTATCCTTTATTGTAGTTCTGATTCTTGCTGGTAATGATTGGTTGCATGTCCTTATCGAGGTGAATGCAACTTTTATGTCAGATATTATTCATCTAGCATGTTTACTCGATAACTTCAGATACTCATGAAAGTGTTCCTTCATCACTCACTAAAGAGAATGTGGGAGATGAAAACCAAACCATGAAGGAGGAAGATGAGGTTAAAACTGGTGATGATACGACATTTGAGGATTAAACAGAGTTTCAGAATGATAGAAGTGATATTGGTGAAGAGAATATGAACAAGCCAATTGAAGTAGAGGTTTCTGAGGATCTACTGAAGGATGCTGAGAAGGAGCACGAACAACCGCAGCCAGCAACATGTCAGTTCTCCATTGTTAACAATGGAAGACAATGAAGAAGGTGAAATGGAAGCAGATGAGACGACTCCTGCGAGTTCAATCGATAAGCTAAAGAATGACGAGAATGATGAAGCGGGGTTTATAGCTGAAGAGGCTGCAGTTGATGACATTCCTACTGCCACTGCAACGACTGCTATTCAAGTCCATCCTGTAGCTGAGAAACCATCAATCACTTCTTCAATGGTCGAAACCAGTGTTGGAAATCAACATGGTAGTGTTGTTAGTATTGTCTCTACATCAGGCCCCACCGAAGTGAAACCAGAAGAGCCAGTTCAGTTGCTGATAGTGTTTCGAGGACCATTAACTTGAATGAAAACTAAGCTAAGGTCTAGGCAAAGATTTGTTGTAATCAACCATCACCTGCTGTCGCTAGGGGTTGAGGAAGGATTCTACAGGGTCGAACTCGTGGTGGACGCACAAGTCGTGGTGGTCCAACATCTGGCTCTTAAGGTATATAATCTTAATTCTTTCATGCTTCTTAATCTATCTGTACTTAATAGATCATCTTATGTCAACTGGTACTAAAATTTGTTTTATTGGCCTATTTATGTGGCATATCCATATGAGAAACATTATCTCTAAACTCGGACCAACCCATTGAAGTCGGAAAACTGATCTAAAACCAAACATATGTACTAGGCTTCACTAAGGATCTATATCATTACGTGAGGAGACTTGCTTTGGATGGTTTGATTGGGTTCTGTAACAACGTTGTTTTTGAAGATCGTGGTATGGTTGAAGGATGCTACTTGTACGACGTTGAGATGTTGGGTGATGCATATGAATACGTTAGATGAACAATTGTTAAAATGGAAATTATGATATTAAGAAATTATGTTTCTTATGAATTGATTCTTGGTAATATATCAAGTTTGGTTTGAATTGTTTTCTAATGGCAGGTAAGTAAATGGGGGATAATTTTTGTGGAAATAAGTGAGAATGAAACCAAAAGAGATTGGTCAGGTGTATGTTCAGGTAACGGCCAAAGTTCCTTTTAGCTAGACAATCTCCTAGATCACTTATTGACAAAGGTCGGTCATCTATCTAATAGTAGGTGCAGGCGATCATGTGACCAAACTTCATTGTGATATGATTTCAGACTTATATATCCTATAATACATTTACAGTCATGTATGGATTTTTATATATGTGATGAATCTTTCAGGTTAATATATTGCACACACCACAGAAGTACCAGTTAGTGGCAGAGTTACTATAAGTGCACAAGCACATGCTGTAGAGTGAACCAACAAAGGCCAGTAGGACTAGCTCAAATGGCTATGGCTATGGCTAACCAAGGCGAACAACATATGCGTCCGACTTTAACCCATGGCTATGGTTATGTAATGAACCAAAATTTGTGATTTACGGTGTCAAAAAGATAGCCAAAGGTGGAGCCCATGTCTGATCTCGGTCTGAACCATGCGAATGCTACTACATAGTACCATCAGATAGCAAATAGGTTACCACTCAAGCCTTAGATGTAGAGTTATGGATCTTATGTTAGCCCTATTGGGTTTAACTCGAGAAATACAATATATATACATTACCAGGTACAATGTAATCTCTTTTAGTTCTCCCCATAGCTAGGAATCAGTTATCCCGCTCTAAATGATGTTTTTGATCCGTCTGATACAAGAAAAGGTGTTCTGAAATATGGATGGTTGAAATCTATAACAAACAATCCGGACTTCTTCTACCCAGTGATTTTTTGTCAACCAATAAATTGAATATTCGTAGCTCCACACGTGAGAATGTATAGAGTCTTCTGATGCAAATGTGTGCTCCATGAATTCCGCAAATGTTCTGAACTTTGTAATTTTTGAGTGAACCACGTTGTTAGAGTAACATCACTGAACCAACTACACTGAATCAGTAAAGTATCTGCTCCCACCCACAGGTATGCCTCAAATGTATAGTTTTAATTTCGTTCACCTTCAATTTGAATCGGGTCGTGAATGAGATCATGATAAAGGACTTGCATCCTTCTCTACAACGGGAGTGGATCCATATCGGTTAGTGATAGTTGCTTTAAATTAATTATAAAATATGAGTGAAATCAGGATCAACTAGCTCCACTTTTATTACGATAATGTTAAAAGACCATCTGTTTTGGACAATGTACTTCCTGAGGATGAGTGGTTTGCTGAGATATGTTAAGAAAAATGGACAAGCTTAGAGGGAGTCACGATATATAACAATTATAACCTTATCTTCATGTAATTTGATACAGTTGAAGTTGTTTCATGAATCAATTATTAAATTAGTTGAATAGCTTTAATTCAACCTAGTTTAACTTTTGTTGGTTCTGTTGGTTAACTCCGTAAAAATAGAAATTCAGTGGCTTAACCAGTGTTTGGGAATAAGAAATTTAGTTTGATTTTGTTAGGTTTAGTGGTAGAAATTGAGTTATGATAATTGTTTACTTGTGAGTTTATGTAGAATCTTCATAAATCAGTCATAAAAATCCTTGAATCAAGCTTTTGATCAATCAAATGTTCAAACAGTTCATATAGGAATGCAAAACTGATTTTTTTCAAATAAGGATTGTTGTAGATCATGGTGTTCAATTTGGTGTGATTTAGTTAGGGTTTTGGATTGAATTAGACTCTATAGCTTTGAGCTTTAGATCTATTTTTTATTACATTAGAATTTAGCTTATCAGATAAGCTGGAACTAAGCTTAGATGACTGTCAGTTTGAGAGTAAAAGAATATACTCTGGTATTGGAATTAAATTTAATACAAGGAAGTCTTGAAGTATAAGCTGTTAGAAATATCTCAACAATAAGCTGATGATCAATTTTTGCAATAAAGATAATAAAGTGCTTAAAGTGTCATTAGCCAGAATTGATCTCTTAACTTGTTTTCTTTATAAAACGATTTCAAGTATAATAAGTTTTGAAGAAGTTCGCTTTTGGTCCTCAATCTTGTTTTATTACATGACAGTCAAAGTTCGATACTTAGCTCATTTAAACCTTCCAGTTAATAGATAGTTGCTTCATTAGTCCTTACGTGAATTAGTTTTATTAAAGTAGTCACTAAGGCTATTGGTTTGTTAGGAAACTTGTTGGGCTTAACAAAATCAGCTGGGCTTAACAAAATCAGTTGGGCTTGTTTTGATTTTTAAAATTTGGACTACGACTTATTAAATGGATTAGTGGTTATTAGGTAGTTTGATTTAGTTTAGGCCCGTTTAGGATTAAGCCCGGTTTAAGCCCAATAATCTAGGAATATTATATTAATATTTTTGCATCGGTTTCCATGTCTTGTATTTTTCGTAATATTTGTATTTAATATTCGTATGTCAAAATCATTTGTCATTTGAATATCCGAAAACAAAAATTTTAAATGTTAAAACCTAATATCCATTTAAATCAAATTGACACAAAACAATATACTATGGCATGTTCTCTTCTCTCCCCATTATCTTTCTTTGTATTTACTTTCCTTTTAACGTTTCAATGCCATACTACTTTTACTAATATTTTACATTAGTAAGAATGATATGGACAGATTGGGTAAAGGTAACTGAATTTTTCTTAATGTCAACAGTGAAATAACCTTTTTTTATAAATGCATAGGCGAAGGAATCTATCATGGTTTGTTTTAACAAAAAACCGTATTCTCACATGGACAATTATATGTCGCGGTTTAAAGATTCAAAAGCAACGACGGGTTGAAAGTACTTTATTTAGACAAAGATGGAAACTATACAAACTCAACAACAAATGTTGTCTATAAGGAAGTTTTATGAAGTATTTGAAAAGACATTTCATATATACAATCTTATTCATTTTCATATGTTAAAAAAATAATAAATATAAGAATAATTTATAATCATGTTTACAGTTTATAAGGTTATAATTGTGAGTGTATTCGAAAATTTTAATTTAATCAGGTTTATGATTTATAAGAATAATATTTTCCCAATTATTATTATTCATACACTCACAACTATAGACCTTATATGACCAACTTCAAATAAATATAAAAAACAAAAAATAATTAAACATAAATTTAACGTTAATTAATCATACCTTATAACTAAAATATACTAAAAAATAAATTAACAAAACAATAAAGACAAAAATAACAAACAAAAACACTCCAGAACAACAACAAAAACGACCACGCCCGTTGAGCGGGTTACGACGCTAGTATATATATATATATATATATATATATATATATATATATATATATATATATATATATATATATATATATATATATATATATATATATATATATATATATATATATATATATATATATATATATATATATATATATATATATATATATATATATATATATATAATATATATATATATGTGTATATATATATATGTATGTAATATATATATATATATATTATATATATATATATATATATATATATATATATATATATATATATATATATATATATATATATATATTTTAATGAAAATTGAAGTTATGTGTATTTGTATTAGAAGTTTAATATATGTAGTGTTAGTTATTACATTAATATTTAATAATGTAGCATAGAATTATAAAAAATAACGTAGTTTAAGATATTTTATTTATTTAAGAATATTATGAACTAATTGAATTTTGCATACGTTAACGTTATAAATAAGTCTGGTTACATTAAAAAATTTTAGAATTTAATAATATTGTATAAATATTTTATGTATTTTTGAATTTTATGAGGTAATAAATTTTCTATATGTTAATGTTATGAATAACTTTTTTACATTAATTTTTTTGAAATTAATATAATTGTTAAGTTTTTTTTTGTTAGCAAAAACATTATAGTTAAATAATTTTTAGAAATGATTTTGTTTTGTAAATTTTGTGGTAAAGCGTATTCTAGAAAAAGTAAACCAAAAAAGGTCATTCCTGGTATTACTTTTTGTTATATGTATAATATAGCAACAATATATAGCCCAGTCCAAAACTTGACAGTTCGAATATCTAAAAATATTTTAATTTTAGTAAGTCAAATATTGTGAATCATTTGTAATTCCTATTTTTTTTGAAGCATTTTATGGAAACCCTTTAATTATTTATATGTGTCATTTTTATAGAATTTTGTATTTAAGGCATCATTTATAATTTCTATTTTCTTTTTGAAGTATTTTATGAAAACCCTTTAATGAATTACATGTGTCATTTTTATAAAATTTTGTATTGAAGGCATTATTTCACCATCCAGCCTTATATATTTTTATAGAATTTTATATTTAAGGCATTATTTGTAATTCCTATTTCAACAAAAGACTTTTTATAAAATTTTGTATTTAAGACATTGTTTCACCATCCTTCCTTATATATTTTTCTATAATTTTGTATTTAAGGCATCATTTGTAATTCCTATTTTCTTTTTGAAGCATTTTATGAAAACCTTTTAATGAATTACATATGTCATTTTTATAGAATTTTGTATTTAGGGTATTGTTTCACCATCCTTCCTATATAAGGGTTTTTGATTTGATTTGATTTGATTTATAAATAAATATATATATATATATATATATATATATATAGATTTCGGTTCAAATGAGAACTTATTAAAGTTGAAAAAATAAGAACCAGCTAAAATCTCACAAATGACACTCTACTTCAAATAATTTTTAAACGAGATTAACTAAAACTAAGTTTTTTAATAATTTGATGGGATTTCTTTTGTAAATTGACAAATTATAGGTGATACATCTTGATTTAAGGTGTGATTTGTATCATGTCTTGGTATCGTGTATCATGTTATTTAGTGGTAGTTGTGTATCAAATGTACCATTTTATGTATAAGATATTATCTTGTTGAGATATTGATGTATGTGTATCACATTTTTAATTGTGTATCAGTAATACGTTACACACTAAGTCATCGTTTATTAGTTAATAGAATGTTAAGTTGTATAAATAATGTATATTTTGGTATATTATTGGTAATATGATTATGTATCAATGTTTTATTGGTGTTTTAGATTAGTTCTCATTTTTACAACTTTAAAAAAGCTCTCACATTAACCTTCCTCTCTCTATATATATATATATATATATATATATATATATATATATATATATATATATATATATATATATATATATATATATATATATATATATATATATATATATATATATATATATATATATATATATATATATATATATATATATATATATATATATATATATATATATATATATATATATACATATATATATATATATATATATATATATATATATATATATATATATATATATACATATATATACATATAGAATTTAGATAAAATGGTTTAGGTGTTTAAAGTTCTTAAAATGAGAAGTAATAGAAAATGGGCAAATATCACATTTATTGATTAGTTTTGGTTCGTTTATGATTTTTTAGTTCGTGTACGAGTGTTTTGGAAGTTTTAGCTCGTGTACGAGTCGCTAATATTACTATTTTTTCGTGTATCAGTTGTATATCATAGTTTATCAATTATTTTGTTATATCGAATGCAAAATATGATAATGTATCACTGAATTTACGAATAAATGATTATTTATGCTAATACTATTTTTTGATGTAAAACTATGTATCATATGTATCAGCTATAAATTTTTACGTACAAAATTTTTAAGTGTTTTTATACCAATTTTTATGTATAAGATTTATAGTTTTGTGTTTAATATTAAATAAATCACATGTTAATTGATAAAATCAATGGTTAAGATGACTTTTCATTTTAACAACTTTAAGCTACTACACTACGATAACCTAACTCTATACATATATACATATATATATATACATATATACATAAATATATATACAATATTCACATAAATATATATACAAAGTTGTAGATAATGAGTCGTGGACCTTCCAAAAAAATTCCGACATCTAATGAATTAAATACCATTTTTTTTAATAAATGTATATCAAACAAACCTACTAAACCATTCAATTTATTTTATGTCAAGATTCCTCCCCTGGCTCTTTCATCGTCCGGGATCCCTTTCCTCCCTGTGCTCCCCAGCGCAGGCCTACCACGCTTCGCGTCCGCGGCGTTTTCGCTAGACGGTCATTGCCTGTAATGACATCCTCCCCGCTGGCTGTATGGGCGGGTTGTCCTTCGATGAAGCGTTCTGTTAGGCTATGTATTATAGGAACAAATGTAGTTGAATGAAACAGCAGGCGGGTTACACATTCCACTGTGCCGAGATTTGAGGTGCAGGTGGTGATGATCACGCCGGTGTATGCGCTAGCACTCTTGACAGGCACTCCAGAACCCGCCAACGCTCCTTAAAGGTCCTTGACTCTTAAAGTAGAGGTCAAGGGTTCAAACCTCACTAGGTGTGTAAACTTGGGGGTGTCCACGGAAGTTCACCTAAGACGACTCCGGGCTATCCAAAAGGGTATTCGCCCTTAGAGTCGGTTTCACAATTTCGAGTCCGAAACCTAGGTATACTAAAAAAAACCCTATTAACAGTTAGTCAAGTTGCATACTATCACATATCAAACATCATAATACATGACAAACATGCATGTTTTCATCATGGATGACCAAATTAACCATTATTATGAAAAAAACCGACTCACAACAACTATACAACGACATTTATCAACTAAATAAGATACAACCTATGGTTTTGTCTAATTAACTTTAGGAATCATAATTAGGGTTTAGGAAACCCTAATATAACCATATAAAATTAGAAACAATAATCAAAACCTTGTTTAAAGCAATTTAGGGTTCTTGTATACACTTTATGTAATTCAAACCTATATAAAACACACTTGGATTTATAATCATATAACTAGGGATGAGCATTTCGACCTGAATCCCGAATCCGAAACCGAACCGTACCAATTCCTGGTACCCGAATTCCGTTCTGTACAATATCGAGACTACAAAATAAGGTTAAAAAATCAGGACCCCTAATTCGGTACAGGACTGGTACCAAATCGGGAAATTCCCGAAAGAAAACGGGAAAATCCCGATTTCTCGGTACCAATATCGATACCCGTACCGGTACCGATATCCGAATCCCATTCGATACAGGATCGCTACATAAAGTTTTAGATCGGGAAAAAATTGGGAGCACTAAATCGGGACGGGTTCGGGACGGGATTGGTACTGAGCTCATCCCTACATATAACCATTATAACATATTATAGATCACGAGTACTAATATTTCTCGTTTTTAGTATATCGTTTCGTCTCGGTATCTAATCGAATTGATATAACTTTTCAAGTTTGACTTAATCGTTTTTGGTTATAAAAGGTTGAATGGTATCTATGACTACTTGGCAAAAAGCAAGTAAAAATGTAAAATAGTATCTATCTACATATACGTATTAAACTAAAGAAAACAAATTGCACAAACCACAATTAAATGCGCAAAATATAAAAATGTAAAATACAATGTAAAACCCGCATGCTTTTACCATGAATAGTACCCTTAAGATCGTACGTACTAGATTAAAACTTTCCTATTATAGCATGATTACGATTACGTGTTAGGATTTTACGTATTACGTATGTGTTAGAAAACGATAAGTATTTACTACGCACGAACACGCAATAATTATTTGACAATAATTAATTACGAACATGCGATCATGAAATCATGAACGTAATTAAATCACGAACTAATATTAATTACGTATATATATTTATTTGAGCGTAAATAAATATATGAGGTCACGGTAATAAGTTAACGAGAACACACAAAACGCGAACACAAATAAACACGAACGAACAATTAAACATCGAGACACGGAAAACGGTACGGGTACCCCATGTGAGGTCCCCTACCCGTGGCAACATTAAGGAGATGGGCCAAGCCCATCTCAAAACTTACTAAGAAGGGGTTAAGGTAAATTTTGCTAGTCATTTTTCACCTTACAGGAAATTAAACAAAAACCAAAAAAATTTTCTCCTTCTCCTCTTTTTCTTTTTTTGGCCGCCGCATATAAACACACCAAGGGGGTGTTTGTTTGATTTTTGATCTTGGTTTTGGTGCAAGTTTCATGTTTGTTCATCCTCGTTAGATCCACGCATTCAGTATATTCTTTTAATCCTTTTCTTTTTGATTTGATCTAATAAAATAATTAAGAACATGATGTTTTTAAAAACCTAATTAAAAACATAGATCAAACATGTAAATGGTTTTTGGGAAAATCAAAAAGTTTGTTTTTAGGGGTGTTTGTTTGGCCGACACCTAAACCGAACCCCAAGGGGGTCTCGGTTTGGCTAATAAACCACCACTGAGACCATATGGTCCCGGTTTGGTGGTGTGGTTCCCACGGCAGCAGCAAATTAAATGGAACCCCGAAGTGGTTGGGCGTATGGTGTCGATTTCATGTGCGGTTCATGGTTTCTAGTTAAGATCCGGTTCACGGTTTATGTTAAGATTATTTTTTTATAGAATCATATGTTAAAATTAAATTAATAAATATGACATGATTAATTTAATAAACATGACTTAGGTTATAATTTAATTATTAGATCATGAAATTATTAACCTAAGTATTTTATATTTTCTAGACTTATAATTAATTAATTATTTAAAAACCATGGTTATAATTAATTAATTAACATGACTTAGGTTATATTATTAATAAATAATAATACATGTTTTAACCTAAGTATTTAACTTTATTTAATTAAAAATATGATATATTTTAATTAAATACTTTTAACCTATAGTTTATTTAAATTACATGAAATAATTAATAAAGTATACATTATATCATTATGACTTAGAAAATAATCAGAAAAACACTTAGGCTTATATACTTAGCTTATTTAACCAGCTTATATCTAATTATGGAAACTTTTTATTTTTAGAAACTTATTTAATTAAGGCAGCTAATCTATTTATGGAAATTTATTTAATTAAGGTAGCTAATCTATTTATGGAAACTTTCTGTTTTTCTAAACTTATCTATTTTAAGCAGTAATTCTATTTTTGGAAACTTTCTATTTTTGGAAACTTTCTATTTTTGGAAACTTTCTATTTTAGGAAACCTGCTATTTTTGGAAAGTTGCTTATTATTACACAGTAAGTATAATAATACATGAAATACCAGAAATACTTAATCAGAATAGACAGAATATAAGATAACACAGTTTAAGGCTTTAAACAGTAAAACATGATATGAACATATAAAATAAGCTAAGACATGATATAAACTAGTTACATATTTAGTAGTCAGATACTTATTCATGTATGTATTTATGTAGCATTAGTGATACCGAATTAGGATTCTCCTCAGTTCATCTTCATCGTTCACTGGACATAAGGTACGGATTCCCGTCCTTTCAGTATGGACATTCTTTCCTTATTAGGATTCCCCGTATGCAGCCACGTAGTATAAGTTTATATGTTTGACTTGCTTATGTTTAATTTAGAATACATATAGCCATATACATGCATGACCAGTTTCACCTAGTTATGGAGGTACCATAACCATAACATTAGAGGCACTGATGTTATGACTTCACCATGGCGGAGTGATTGCTCGTGGCGTCCCTTCAGCTTTTGGCCATATTATTATATTTATCATGTGGGGCGTATGGGTGCATCCTAGTTACATGTTTTCAGCAGATTACTCAGTGTGAATGTGGTGTGTGCCTTGCATCCTTCACAAGGAGCTGATCCCTCCTACCCAAACCAGTATATTAAATTAGAGGCAGTCCCTCTAATTTGCATGATGAGGTCACCCCTCCAAGTATTCATGCACGGTGGATTTTCATGACCTATATTGGCTAATGGTAAAACATGTTAAACAGTTTTATAAGATAAACATAAGGCTTTTCAAACTATAAAACCAGTTTTACCAAGACTTAACCAGGTTACTTGGGACTTAGTTTCTTCCGCTGTTATATGTTATATGCTTATCCTATTCATGCTTTATTGTAAATCCGTGCACTGAACGTATTGGTCAGCCGTTTTCCTTTTCTATGTTCCCAAAACGGTAGGTACTCAGGGACGCTCATAGACTTTAAGCGTACGAGCATATGGACTGGAAGCTTTCTAGCCTTTCTTTACTTTATGCATTATCTTTACTTTGATACTCTTCTATGGACATTGTTTAGTCCTTTCCTTTACAGTACTTATGTTTGTGTGTGATGAGCTTTACTTTTGGACTACCGATGTTTGATTCCGGTATTTTCCTTTTATGGTCATGTAATGTTTAGACATTTTTACTTGTATGCTTTGATGACACGCCATAATTACGTGTGAAATTCCATTATCACAATCGGGTGTTACAATTATCGTATCTGAGTCAAGGCTTCGACCTGTAGGCTCTCAAATATGACCTGTGATTAGTGGGTACTCACTACGGTCTTCCTAGAACTAACAGTCGTTTTCATGCATTCATCATTTTTATGCATACATATATATGTCGTAGGTTTATGACTAAGTAATGGTTGGTACAGGACTGTCCCTATTTAGTCGCATATGTTTTATCGAAACTTTTAAATTTGGGACCGACCCATAGGCGTCCCCTCGCCATGTCTTTTATTTTGGGTGAACTGACCATAGGCGTTCACTCTCGAGCATACAAAAGTTTTCATAAAACTTCATCATGCATTCATACACAAAATTTTCTTGCATAAAATTTTTCTCTTGAAATTTTGGTATAAATTTTTTTCATGTATATATATTTTATGTTTTGATCTGTTTAATCATATGTTTTATGTTATACTGTCAGATGGTTCTCACACGCGAACAAGAACAGCTCAATGCTGCAATCCAAGCTGCAATGCAAGCTTTGCTTCCTCAACTGAGGAATGACATCAGGGCTGAGGTTCAAGCTGCCAACAATCAGCAGCATAATCAGGCACCTCTTCCTCCTCCTCCAGTGACATTGGCAGTATGGCTGGAGAGATTCAAAAAGCTCCGTCCTCGAGCTTTTGAGAAGACATATAGCCCCAGTGATGCTGAAATCTGGTTGGCTCACATCAAGAAGATTTTCAATGCTATGGGTTGTGACCCCGCATACAAGTCGAAGTTGGCATGCTATCGGTTCGAAGGCGATGTGCTAAATTGGTGGTTAGAGTTGATGCAGTCTGAGGGTGGTGACGAGTGGGTTTCTGGTTTGACTTGGGCTCAGTTCAAGGACAGGGTAATGGAGCAGTTCTTTCCCAAGGCTGAGCAAGACAAGCTCAAGAGGGAGTACCATGGGATCCGACAGAGAGCTGGGGAGAATAGCAACGAGTTTATGCAGTGCTTTCTTCGCTTAGCTGGTTTCCTTGGTGCGGCAGCAGGTACTCCTGAAGAGCAGGCACACCACTTTAGGTGGGCTCTTCGCACATCGGTCGCAAACAATCTGGTGTGTGCTACGTTCAAGACTGTAGCACAAGTGGCCGATGCAGCACGTAAGCTAGAGATGTTGCAGGAGAGAGATGAGTTCGGGAAAGCTGAGAGACCCGACAAGAGGTAAACATTCGTATTCAAGCGGTGATCTATCCGTATTCTTTCCTTATATGTCAATTATTCATCTCTTTAAATGTATCTTCCAGGCAGAAAACTGGGGACCGGTCTCAGCCGGCTACTCAGCAGCAGCCTCATCAGCCCAAGGGAAACGGTAAGACTAACGACCGTTCTGCTACGGATAGGCGTGGCGGTAATGATAATTACCGTAACAACGCTGGACACTCCAACAGCAGCAGGTCCTAATACTTACAAATTTTCTTATGATTTCATGTTATAACTCATATTCTGACACTTTAGCAAAACTTCTACCAGGAACCATGGAAACGGTAGGGACCAGAAGCAGAGAGGTTCACAGCCTAGCCGTCCAGCTATCACTGGTATTCAATCTTACGATTATTCGCATTGTCTTTGTACCCTATTATAATGTCTTATGTAAAATGTTTTATTAGGTTCCCAGGCAGCCAGAGCACCTGCTGGAGGATTTACTCATCCTCTTTGCTCTACTTGCCATCGTAGGCACCCAGGGCCATGTCGCCGTAACACTGACGCATGCTTCAAGTGTGGTCTTCCTGGCCATATCATGAAGGATTGCCGTAAGGGCGAGATGGAGGGTACATTAGGACATGCTGATTCCAAGCCGCCTCCTACCACTGGGCGTGTCTACACGACATCTCGAGACCAGGCCAACAAGTCTACAGGCACCATCACTGGAATCTTGTATATGTATGGTCAAGCTACATGTGTTCTTTTCGATACGGGTGCTACTCACTCGGTTATTTCTACTGCTTATGCTAAGGACATTAGGATACTCCCCATGCCACTAGAGAATAGGCTTACTATTTCCACGCCTTTGAGGGACTCTGTATTAATCATTCATGTATACAAGAGTCTTCCCCTAGAATTCGACAATAAGGTTCGACCTGTTGACGCACTTCCGCTGGACATGAATGACTTCGACATGATTTTGGGCATGGATTGGCTATCCAAGCGTCATGCTACCATAGACTGCCATTCATATCGAGTTATCTTCGATGATGTTAATGCACTAGAGTACATTCATAACGGGTTCATACCCGGACGGTCTGTACAAATCATATCTACCCTGTAAGCGCGTGCACTACTGTCACATGGCTGCGAGGGTTATCTAGCTACGTTTCATGACATGGATGCTGAATCTCCATCAATTCAGGATCAACCAATAGTGTCAGAATTCCAAGATGTTTTTCCAGCAGAACTTCCGGGCATACCACCTGCACGAGCAGTGGAATTCAGTATCGAGCTTATTCCAGGAGCTGAACCAATCTCCAAGGCTCCTTATCGCATGGCTCCCATAGAGCTGAAGGAGCTGAAGGATCAACTGCAAGAACTTCTTGAACGAGGTTTCATTCGACCGAGTGCATCTCCATGGGGCGCACCGATCTTATTTGTTAAGAAGAAGGACGGCAGTATGCGTCTTTGCATAGACTATCGCGAGCTCAACAAGATTACTATCTGGAATAGGTATACACTGCCACGTATAGACGATCTGTTTGACCAACTCCAAGGGGCCAAACACTTCTCCAAGATTGATCTTAGGTCAGGCTACCATCAACTACGGGTTAAGGAGCAGGATATCGCTAAGACTGCTTTTCGTACCCGCTATGGCCACTACGAGTTTGTAGTTATGCCATTTGGCCTGAAAAATGCTCCAGCAGTGTTCATGGACTTGATGAACAGAATCTTCCATGAATTTCTGGACAAGTTCGTCATTGTCTTCATCGATGACATGCTGATTTTCTCAATGTCCAAGGAAGAACACGAAGACCATCTTCGTACAGTACTACAGATTCTTCGCCAGAAGCAGCTGTATGCTAAATTTTCCAAGTGTGAGTTCTGGTTAGACAGGTGGCATTCTTAGGTCACATTGTATAAGCAGAAGGAATCACTATGGATCCAACGAAGGTTGAGGCCATTACTAAGTGGCCAAGGCTGACATCAGCGATGGAAGTCCGCAGTTTCTTAGGCTTAGCTGGCTATTACCGTAGGTTCGTGGAGAACTTTTCCCGCTTAGCACTACCATTGACCAAACTGATGAGGAAAGGGAAGAAATTCGTCTGGACTGAAGAACGAGAGAAGAGCTTTGAAGACCTGAAGCAGAAGCTAGTATCTACACCTATTCTTACTCTCCCATCTGGTACGGGTGGATTTCAAATCTATAGTGATGCATCGGGGAAGGGACTTGGCTGTGTTCTCATGCAACATGGGAAAGTTATCGCGTAACGGCAGCTTAAGCCTTATGAAGAAAATTACCCCACGCATGACTTGGAACTTGCTGCAGTCGTGTTTGCATTAAAGATATGGAGGCACTACTTATATGGAGAATCATATGACATTTTCACAGACCACAAGAGCTTGAAGTATATCTTCACTCAACGTGAATTGAACATGAGGCAGAGGAGATGGTTAGAGCTGTTGAAGGATTATGACATTAATCTACAGTATCATCCCGGGAAGGCAAATGTAGTAGCAGATGATCTTAGCAGGAAGTCCGGAATGATCAACGGCATTAAAATCGAAGAGGAAATCATAAGAGACTTGGAGCGACTAGACATCAAGATCATGGTCGTGGACAGCACGGTTACTGGGCTAATCTTAGAGTAGAACCCGAGTTACTCTCTAAGATCAAGGAAGCTCAGAAAGATGATGGAGAAATCTGGGCGATAGTACAGAATTTGGAGAAACAGACGGAATTCAGAGTAGATGCAGATGGTATCGTATGGCAGGGCACGAGACTTTGTATTCCTGACGACCAAGAACTCCGGGAAGCCTTGTTAGCTGAAGCTCATAGCTCCCCATTCTCTATACATCCTGGTTCGACTAAGATGTGCCATGACATCAAGCGGTACTTTTGGTGGAGTGGTATGAAACAGGATATGGCCACTTACGTCTCCAAATGTCTTACATGCCAACAGGTTAAGATCGAGCATCAGCGATCTGGCGGTCTCCTTCAACCGTTAGATATTCCAGAGTGGAAGTGGGACAAAATCGCCATGGATTTTGTTACCAGTCTTCCGCCTACCAAGAGGAAGCACGATGTAATTTCGTTTATCGTAGATCGACTTACCAAATCAGCTCGTTTCTTACCGATCCGCAAGGAAGATCCGGTAAGTAAACTCGCCGATACGTATAGAAGAGAGATCATGAGACTCCACGGTGCTCCATCCAGCATCGTCTCAGACAGAGATCCTCGATTCACTTGAAGGACCAGAAATCATAGAGATGACCAATGAAAAGATCACAGTAGCTAAGCAAAACCTTCAGGAAGCACGGTCACGTCAGAAGAGTTGCGCCGATAAGCATCGTAGAGACATACATTTTAACGTAGGAGATCACGTCTTCCTTAAGGTATCACCGGCACGTGGTGTTAGACGCTTCGGGATTAAAGGGAAGCTCAGTCCTCGTTTCATCGGACCGTTTGATATCATTGAACGAGTCGGTGAAGTATCTTACCGGTTGGCGTTACCTCCGCAACTTTCGCATGTACACAATGTGTTTCATGTGTCCTTACTCAGAGGGTACCAGTATCATCCCCTTCACATGGTTCAGTATCCACTGGAACAGATACGTGAAGATCTCACTTTTATAGAAGAACCCGAACGAGTTCTTGACAGACAAGAACGAGTCATGAGAAGGAAGACGATTCTATTCGTCAAAATCCTATGGAGGGATCATACCGAGCGGGAAGCCACTTGGGAAACAGAGGAGTCTATCCGGGCTTCTTACCCTCATTTCATATTTTGAATTCGGGTATGTTCTTCTTTTCCATTTTACCTTATCTATAATTCGGGGAAGAATTATTCTTTTTAGGGGGGAAGAGTTGTAAAACCCGCATGCTTTTACCATGAATACTACCCTTAAGATCGTACGTACTAGATTAAAACTTTCCTATTATAGCATGATTACGATTACGTGTTAGGATTTTACGTATTACGTACGTGTTAGAACACGATAAGTATTTACTACGCACGAACACGCAATAATTATTTGACAATAATTAATCACGAACATGCGATCACGAAATCATGAACGTAATTAAATCACGAACTAATATTAATTACGTATATATATTTATTACGAACGTAAATAAATATATGAGGTCAAGGTAATTAGTTAACGAGAACACACAAAATGCGAACACAAATAAACACGAACGAACAATTAAACATCGAGACACGGAAAACGGTACGGGTACCCCATGTGGGGCCCCCTACCCGCGGCAACATTAAGGAGATGGGCCAAGCCCATCTCAAAACTTACTAAGAAGGGGTTAAGGTAAATTTCGCTAGTCATTTTTCACTTTATAGGAAATTAAACAAAAACCTAAAAAGTTTTCTCCTTCTCCTCTTTTTCTTTTTTTGGCCGCCGCATATAAACACACCAAGGGGGGTGTTTGTTTGATTTTTGATCTTGGTTTTGGTGCAAGTGTTCGTGTTTGTTCATCCTCGTTAGATCCACGCATTCGGTATATTCTTTTAATCCTTTTCTTTTTGATTTGATCTAATAAAATAATTAAGAACATGATGTTTTTAAAAACCTAATTAAAAACATAGATCAAACATGTAAATGGTTTTTGGGAAAATCAAAAAGGTTGTTTTTAGGGGTGTTTGTTTGGCCGACACCTAAACCGAACCCCAAGGGGGTCTCGGTTTGGCTAATAAACCACCACCGAGGCCATATGGTCCCGGTTGGGTGGTGTGGGTCCCACGGTAGCAGCAAATCAATGGGGACTCCGAAGTGGTTCGGGGTATGGTGTCGATTTCATGTCCGGTTCATGGTTTCTAGTTAAGATCCGGTTCACGGTTTATGTTAAGATAATTTTTTATATAATCATATGTTAAAATTAAATTAATAAATATGACATGATTAATTTAATAAACATGACTTAGGTTATAATTTAATTATTAGATCATGAAATTATTAACCTAAGTATTTTATATTTTTTAGACTTATAATTAATTAATTATTTAAAAACCATGGTTATAATTAATTAATTAACTAACATGACTTAGGTTATATTATTAATAAATAATAATACATGTTTTAACCTAAGTATTTATCTTTATTTAATTAAAAACATGATATATTTTAATTAAATACTTTTAACCTATAGTTTATTTAAATTACATGAAATAATTAATAAACTATACATTATATCATTATGACTTAGAAAATAATCAGAAAAACACTTAGGCTTATATACTTAGCTTATTTAACCAGCTTATATCTAATTATGGAAACTTTCTATTTTTAGAAACTTATTTAATTAAGGCAGCTAATCTATTTATTGAAACTTATTCAATTAAGGCAGCTAATCTATTTATGGAAACTTTCTATTTTTAGAAACTTATTTATTTTAAGCAGTAATTCTATTTTTGGAAACTTTCTATTTTTGGAAACTTTCTATTTTGGAAACTTTCTATTTTAGGAAACCTGCTATTTTTGGAAAGTTACTTATTATTACACAGTAAGTATAATAATACATGAAATACCAGAAATACTTAATCAGAATAGACAAAATATAAGATAAACACAGTTTAAGGCTTTAAACAGTAAAACATGATATGAACATATAAAATAAGCTAAGACATGATATAAAACCAGTTACGTATTTAGTAGTCAGATACTTATTCATGTATGTATTTATGTAGCATTAGTGATACCGAAGTAGGATTCTCCTCAATTCAACTTCTTCGTTCACTAGACATAAGGTACGGATTCCCGTCCTTTCAGTATGGACATTCTTTCCTTATTAGGATTCCCCGTATGCGGCCAAATGTTTTCCCGTAGTATAAGTTTATATGTTTGACTTGCTTATGTTTAATTTAGAATACCTATAGCCATATACATGCATGACCAGTTTCACCTAGTTATGGAGGTACCATAACCATAACATTAGAGGCACTAATGTTATGACTTCACCACAGCGGAGTGATTGCTCGTGGCGTCCCTTCAGCTTTTGGCCATATTATTATATTTATCATGTGGGGCGTATGGGTGTATCCTAGTTACATGTTTTCAGCAGATTACTCAGTGTGAATGTGGTGTGTGCCTTGAATCCTTCACAAGGAGCTGTTCCCTCCTACTCAAACCAGTATATTAAATTAGAGGCAGCCCCTCTAATTTGCATGATGAGGTCACCCCTCCAAGTATTCATGCACGGTGGATTTTCATGACCTATATTGGCTAATGGTTGAACATGTTAAACAGTTTTATAAGATAAACATAAGGCTTTTAAAACTATAAAACCAGTTTTACCAAGACTTAACCAGGTTACTCGGGACTTAGTTTCTTCCGTTGTTATATGTTATATGATTATCCTATTCATGCTTTATTGTACATCCATGCACTGAGCGTATTGCTCAGTCGTTTTCCTTTTTTATGTTCCCAAAACGGCAGGTACTCAGGGACGCTCGTAGATTTTAAGCGTACGTGCATATGGACTGGAAGCTTTCTAGCCTTTCTTTACTTTATGCATTATCTTTACTTTGATACTCTGATATGGACATTGTTTAGTCCTTTCCTTTACAGTACTTATGTTTGTGTGTGATGAGCTTTACTTTTGGACTACCGATGTTTGATTCCGGTATTTTCCTTTTATGGTCATGTAATGTTTAGACATTTTTCCTTGTATGCTTTGATGACACGCCATAATTACGTGTGACATTCCATTATCAAAATGGGGTGTTACATACAACTTTACACAAATGGAAAATGTAAAATGTAAAATAAAAAAAATACAAAATACAAAAACTAAGTTTATTTTCTAAAAGACTAAAACCAATTTGATAAAACAAATTTCTTACGAAATTACAACATATTCAAAATTATAGCTCAAAAGTGATAAAATGAAAAAGCCCAACATTCATAATATCAACTAACGTTGAATATGAGGCATGACATTTTACTTCTACTAAAAATTTCTAATGAGAACTCTTATCCTATCTAACTGTCAAGTTATTTAAATGCAAATATCAATCCTACAATTTGGTCTGAGTTAAAACTAAACAAGATTAAGCACCATACATGTGAAACTACAAAGGCCTAATATATCAGTAACAAGTTTAAGTGAAAATTATCTCTAAATCACACTTACTTGTGCAACTACAAATCTGCTCAAAAGTAACAAATAAGACTAATAAAGAAAAAATTCATACAATAACTTTTAGAAAACTAATCTTTACAAAAGAATGATTTTATTTCATTTACTCAAGATCTAAATCCAATATCACATCAGTAGAGTTAAGCACTGCTATTCCATTTCAAAAAGAAATAAATTGCCTTTTTTCACTAACCAAAAATCAAATGCAAATGGACATTGAGAATCATTTCAAAATCTAATGAAACAAAGATCAGCTAAAAATGTAACTAACATGTAGCAATAAACCAAACATATATCAGTTAAAACTACACTATGATTACACTACAGATTTTGATATCTATTTGCAGAAAATAACATGAGCTTAAAATATAGAATGCGCTTAACCTATTCATCCGACGTTTAGTCCTTTGAGTCGAAGTAAACGCTGAGCCAACTTTTGCTATCACACCTCAAACTTCATCTATTCAACTAACTGATGAAATGTAAACACCTGCATAAACTCCAAGTGCTCCTGCAAAATCAAACCAAAACAAGAAACCAAACAAAACCTTCTAATCTGAAACCTACAGTTCTGATCTATATCGAATGATTTCTACAAACTAAAACATCTTGTTTCAACTTGATCAGATAAAATGCAGACTGAAACCTTTTTTAACTAATCTGCTACTGGATTCAATCATTATCTTCAAATTAATTTGATCTGCAAAAAACTACATTAACTCGAACTGAATCGCTATAACTGTAACAATATTGAGTTCTTGATCTCATAACTAGCTTATGAACAAATTGAAGACAAAAGCTTAAGAACATTAACACTAAAAACCGAATTAACTAACTTCTAACTGACTAAAACAGAAACTGATATCATCATACCTCTATCAATATCTTAAGTAAAATGAACAAAACATATCACGTGAATAGTAACAGTAAAGAAAAACAGTAATCTAAATGAATACAAGATTAACAAGGTCAAAAAGATAGAAGATTGAAAAGCTTAGAACTTCCATTAATGGCAGTTAAGTAAAACCGATTTCAACTGATCACAAGAAAACTTGAACAGATTAACAAGAATTAACTAACTTTAGAACTGATTAGAAGGAAAGAATTAGAAAGCTTTAACATTTCATTAATGGCGAACAAGAAGATTCTTACAACTGAAAACTGAAAGTTTATAACAGAAATGAAAAGATTAACTAACTAACTAATTGCTACTCCTAACTAATTCTACTAGGTGTAATCTACACCCTAGCTAACCATCAAGAATGAGGTCTTGATCTTATATTTATAGCCGTCTAAAGAAGATGAGATGACGTGTTGCTTCCAATTAAATCGTGCCACGTAGAAAATACGATGATCTTGATTTGTTCTTCATTCTTCAAATTAGGGTTTTCTTCGTTTCTTCCTCTTGATCCAATTAAATGACATCTCCTTGAAGAGGAGGAAGAGAGGAGCATTTTTGTAGTTAGAAGCTTGGCCTGATTTTCCTTGGATCTTTTGATATGTTGATTTGCAGGTTTTGGTTGAAAGAGATAAAGTTGAGTGTTTCTTTATCTCTCTATCTGGTGAAGAAGAAGAAGACCTGTGATTGTTTGACCGTGTGAATGACTTGGTCATTTGACCAAATATGATAAGATACACAAACGTTCCATTCATTTTACTTTTGGTCCTTTCATTTCTTCTTTCTTTTCAAATGGGTTCAAAACCTTTTAAGTAATTGCTTTTTCGTCCTTTGTTTCTTTAGAAATTGCAACTTAAGCCCTCCATCTTGATAAATAATGTCAAGTAAAGTCCTTGAAGCTTGATTCATCATTTTCTTCGTCTTTTCATCAAATAAGTCCTTGAAACCGCGTGATTGCTCAAAAATTTATCTTCTTACCTGAAAACACATGAAACACAAATACCCACGTAATTCTGATATTTTTAGTTAAATATAATATGTTTGACTCTGTTTTGAGTGGTTTTTAGATCATTATGGATGAGTGTTTTCACACTTATCAACTCCCCTCCACTTGACCATTGCCATGGCCTCATGCAATGCAGCATTTCAAAGCTCTAGAGTGCACTTTTCTCATAATTAATCCACCTTGGCCATTTTATGATTTAATAAACTAAACTATACTACATGATGAATGATTTTAAATATTTACAATACAATGCTAAGAAAACAATTCTATTTATATATTTTTGAAATTTTCTTGAAATGGTTTTGATGGAAAAACTCATAAAGAAATCAATGACTTAAATTAGGGCTTGGCTACCATGGACACTTATCACCCTCAAGTTTCACTTTCCCCATATCAAGCTTAAAAATGGGATCATTGCATTCACAAGTAAAAAGTGCATCAACTTATTCATGACAATTGAATGTGGAACCGATTATTATTTGAGCAAATTGCTTGAAGGAAAATTTGTCATTAATTGAAGCGTGAAACATAAGAAATGTAAAATCCAAAAATAAGGAAGCACGGTTTTAATCCTAAGTAATCCTCTCATACATTACTTGAAAAAGCGCTCACAATTAATATAAGTCCGTCTCAAGAATAATAAGTCATTCGCCTTATGTGTAAAATCCTTATGTCATGCATTAATAAGTAGCTACACACTCGCTAAGGAAAAAAACTCACGCAATAATTTACATCCGCCGCCTTTTTGAGACTTTGGATCTTCAATCCCGCAACCCGTCAAGGTAATATTGTATTGGAGCAAATATTAAATCCCCACAACCCGTCAAGGTAATATTGGAATCTAATAGTTACTATAATTAACACTTCACTGCCCCTCTTGGGAGTCTTGTATGATTTTTTTAATTTTTTTTTCTTGTTTTTTCTAGCCACTCATTTTTTCATAAGTCGCTCTTATTTTTCTTTATTCCTCACAAAGAAAGTTGAAAAGAATAAAAGGAAAAACACCCGCCAATTATTAAGCATGACATAAGTCTAGTACACATAAAACGTTCTAACTTAGAATCTTAAGACGTACTTATACCAATCATGAATGATTAATCAAAAATGCATAAGAGACTACAAACCGATTAAAACCGTTCTTGATTATTTATTAACATATATACATGCGAAGAAAATAGAGGTAAAGAAGAGAAGGGTTTATCCAAAAGTAATTATCATGAAGTTTATCTAGCCCTTTTATACTTGCTTCAACTCTATCGTTTCCCATTCTCCACAAATTTAAAATCTCAACTAATGAGAGTGGTGGATGCTTAGCCTAATAGACCAATGAAGGACTACATGGTTAAGGGTACTAGCTAGAGAATTCTTGGATAAGCAAACTCGAATTGAGTCAAAATATCCATGGCGGGCCTAATGTGTCAAAGAAGTCTAAATTTTTTAAACCATGTCTTTATTATATTTTTTTTTCTTTTTCAATTTTTCATAAAGAACAAAAGAAGAAATATAATGCAAATGTGTTATGCAAATGAAAAATGATTGATGCAAAAATTATGAATGCATATTTTTTTGGCCAAAGTAGATCAAAAATTTGAAAAATGTTTGAAAAAATAATTTTCCAAGTTATCATGAAGTAAAGGCAATGGTCTAGGTAAGGTCACTTCGATAGAAGTCTCCCCTACACTTAAGATAAACATTGTCCTCAATGTTTAAGAGATGGGAGCATAAACTCCCCTACACTTATGACATTGATTACTTTGCTTAACCCAAGCTATGGAAGAGACAACTAAAGGGTATTCATTTTAAGCACAAGTATTTTGAATATCACAATAACAAAAACTAATCGAAGTGAACCGGATACACGGGCCTCCTCCATAAGCTCTAAGCATGAAATGTGAGAGAGCAACCCTTGAAGCAAACACCAAATGATGAAGAAAGGACACCCCTCCACTTCAACTCTACTATAACATCCTTTTAATTAAACCTAACCTATTTAGATCTACTCTACGTTTTCTAACCTAGTTATTCAATGCTTGAGTTTTTTTAACCCTAAGTCTCTAGCTCGACTCGGCCCCGAATTAGGTTGTCCTTGGGGAAACCATCATGGAGAATAAAGGATATCACCTTTGAAGCACATCTCACATGATACACTCAAACTTGGCATGTTGCCATTTACAATAAGATTTACCAAATCCGCCTCGATAAATGGAACGGTACAACGTGTCTGAAGTTTGTCCGACATACAAAGTCTCTCAAATAGGAAGCACACCAGGATCAAATACATAGTTCCCATCTCTACATGTGAACAACTCCAAAGTAGGTAGCATCACCAAAGTAAGCTCATACGAGAAGATCATATCAATCAAAGTCATACTCTTAAGTGGAGTAGATGAATACCAAAGTGTCTCAAACATACGTATCCCAGGATCAAAAACCTTTCCCTTCATGGGAAAATAAGAAGATGAACTCGTATCAACCATATAAGATTCCCCCTTAGTGATCAAAGCATCATGAGACAAGGAAGGTGTAGATATCAAAACATTCATAACAATTATATCCATATTGGGCTCCTCATCATCATCAAAAAGTGGGGAATCTTCCATAGAAGGCATAGAAAAAGGAGGATCAAGATTAATAGTGTCTTGTGAAGGAGGTGTAATCTCTATGTTCCCAAAAATCATGTTGTCAATAAGACGAATCTCCTCTTCCCAATTAGAATCACTATCACCAACCTCAATATCAATATTAGCAAGATAAGCCTCTTTGGTGGCATCAATATCCATATGAGAATCCATATCGAAGGTTTTAGGTTTTAAAGTTGCCTTAGGTGAAAAAGGATCAATCTCTAAGAGTATAGGATCTTCATCAATAACCAACTTCAAGGGTGGGAGGGTGGGAATAAAAGGCTCAAAAGAAGGTGTATTAATGAGAAAATCACTCAAAGGGATGATATCATCATAAAAATCAATAGGTGCAACCTCAAAAACCGGTGAAGAAATGGCAATGAAAGGTTCTTCTTCTATGGACTCATCATTATGGTTTTCATTCAAAGCTTCAATCGAGGAGATAAGATGATAAACATTTGATAAAACCTTACGAATATGAACATCTTCCATTTCTTCTATATGATCAACATCATCATCCAAATTAGGAATGTCTTCTTGACATGAAAAGTCATCGGATGATATATCATAAGATGCCTCACTAGAATCAAAATCATCATCCTCTATTTATGGAAAGTCTTGCAAAAATTCTTCCTCAATCTCATTATCCCTTTCTTTGAACAATTCATCAAGATCAAAGTCACCAAAGTCACTAGTGGTAGCATGAAGGTCAACATGTGATGAAATCTCAATTTGATCATGAGGAGAAGAGGTATCAATACAAAGCTCGTCACATGGTTCATTGGAAACACCCTCAAGCTCTCTTTGGATTGGGATAAGGTTCTCAACACTAGAAGAGGTTAATTCATCCAAATCGATGTTTGTATTAGTGCTAAGAGGCTCGTCCCCCATGGTTAAAGAGTCGGTGGGTTCCACATGAGGTAAAGGTGATGAAGGTGTGTCATCATTAAGTGTCATACAAATCGGAGGATCGTCATCATCGTCATATAAGCATCGATTAAGCAAATGAGCACGAGTAGAAAAATATTGTTCTTCTTCCTCGATCGTAGAAATCTTAAAGAGGAAATCATTTAAATATTTCCTGAGGCGACAAGAAAAAAATTTCAACGATTCACGAAACATATCACCGAACTCCTTGTCATAATGTTGCCAAGTCTTAATTTCCACTTCCTCTCAAAACTTAATTTGTTCCTCTATCAACGGGCACGCGTTTTTCATTTCCTCAATGCTTATGTCTTTTTAACTATCAGTCGTCTTACAAATTTCATCGTTCGACTTGTTTATTGTATCAAGTAAAGAAAGCGACTCATTGCAAATATGAGGGGCATAAGAAGGCGGATCCCTCAGTCTACAATCATAACCATAATGGGGTGCGTTCCCATAAAACTCACATGAATAAGTCGAAGAATATGGTGGAGGTGGATTTCCATAATTAGGTGGATTATAGTTTTGAAAAGAGATTATGAAAGTTCTCATGATTGTAACCTTGAAAATTTACTTCATTTTGAAAACCCTCATAATGTGAAAATCCTTGATTTTGAAAAGTATCTTGATTATGGCATGGAAAATTTTCATCATTTTGAAAGCCTTCATTGTTTGAAAAATCTTGGTTTTGGTATGGCTCATCAAAGGGTTGATCATGAAATGATGGTGGATTTTGTGTTGAAAAACCGGAATATCCCATATAGTCATTACAAGTGTAGTCCATTTGAGTGTTAGGTCGAAAATTAGGGTTCTCGGTTCCATTATAAGCATATCCCCCCATAATAACCATTGTTTTGATCACATAAATAAGTATCGTGTGGACCTCCATAAGTCGAAAACAAGGCGAATAATTAGCGTTGGCGGATCGTTGGTGCAAAATCTCCAACATGGAACGAGTATCCGTGTGTAACAAGGTGGCCGAATATATATACAAGTAAAATGACATTTAAAAGCTTCCTCGGGGAAGGAAGTAATACACCAAAGGTGGATGGTTACACGCGTGCGAGTAACGTGTAAGTAAACTCGAGGAGTGAGAGATGAGCTCTCGCTTTTGAAGGAGAAGAGATTATCTCCCTCGAGGTTCTATAGTTAATATCCACAAGAAAATATAATATATGTAATTACTACTTGGGTGCAAGACCCCCAATCAAGCCTTCCTTCTTAGAGTACGCACTAATGAACGGGGGGTTAGGTGGCGCGAATCACTTAAGTACCTATTAACCCTTAGATGGTATTTTATAGCACATCGCCTTTCTATTCACTTTGTAGTTTGTATTCTTCAAATTATTGCCTATTAGAAGTATTTATCTATTCTTGCATTATTGAATTTGATCGATACACGTGTCAAGGACCGGAACGCCCCCTAACATGGTGTATTGCCTTGGCAATACTTATGGAAGATATGTGTATTGGTTGTTCTTATACGTATACGTACTTACATATAATAATATAGAGAAAATATTTTTGTATTTATTTGATTTTTTTAAGAAAAATACTATATGTACGTAAAAACGATGAAAACCAATATAATATATATTTTTGTTGTAATCTTTTAGGAAGAAGATTACTTTTTGGATTTTTTTTATTTTTTTGGTTCAATTCTTTAGGAAAAGAATTGATTTTTGTGATTTTTTATTTTTTTGTATTTTTATATTTTTGATTTTTTTTATGTTTTTGATTTATAATACGTAAAAATAACGTTCACAAAGTGAACGGATCCCAAAATCCAATATGTCTCACTCGAAACACTTTTATCATCACGAAAAGAACCAGCAGCGGCGCCATTTAATATTTCTCGTTTTTAGTATATTGTTTCGTCTCGGTATCTAATCGAATTGATATAACGTTTCAAGTTTGACTTAATCGTTTTTGGTTATAAAAGGTTGAATGGTATCTATGACTACTTGGCAAAAAGAAAGTAAAAATGTAAAATAGTATCTATCTACATATACGTACTAAACTAAAGAAAACAAATTGCACAAACCACAATTAAATGCGCGAAATATAAAAATGTGAAATACAACTTTACACAAATGGAAAATGTAAAATGTAAAACATAAAAAAATACAAAATACAAAAACTAAGTTTATTTTCTAAAAGACTAAAACCAATTTGATAAAACAAATTTCTTACGAAATTACAACATATTCAAAATTATAGCCCAAAAGTGATAAAATGAAAAAGCCCAACATTCACAATATCAACTAACGTTGAATATGAGGCATGACATTTTACTTCTAAATTTTCTAATGAGAACTCTTATCCTATCTAACTGTCAAGTTATTTAAATGCAAATATCAATCCCACAATTTGGTCTGAGTTAAAACCAAACAAGATTAAGCACCATACGTATGAAACTACAAAGGCCTAATATCTCAGTAACAAGTTTAAGTGAAAATTATCTCTAAATCACACTTGCTTGTGCAACTACAAATTTGATCAAAAGTAACAAATAAGACTAATAAAGAAAAAATTCATACAGTAACTTTTAGAAAACGAATCTTTACAAAAGAATGATTTTATTTCATTTACTCAAGATCTAAATCCAATATCACATCAGTAGAGTTAAGCACTCTTATTCCATTTCAAAAAGAAATAAATTGCCTTTTTTCACTAACCAAAAATCAAATGCAAATGGACATTGAGAATCATTTCAAAATCTAATGAAACAAAGATCATCTAAAAATGTAACTAACATGTAGCAATAAACCAAACATATATCAGTTAAAACTACACTATGATTACACTACAGATTTTAATATCTATTTGCAGAAAATAACATGAGCTTAAAATATAGAATGCGCTTAACCTATTCATCCGACGTTTAGTCCTTTGAGTCGAAGTATGGCGCTGAGCCAACTTTTGCTATCACACCTCAAACTTCGTCTATTCAACTAACTGATGAACTGTAAACACCTGCATAAACTCCAAGTGCTCCTGAAAAATCATACCAAAACAAGAAAAACCAAACAAAACCTTCTAATCTGAAACCTACAGTTCTGATCTGTATCGAATGATTTCTACAAACTAAAACATCTTGTTTCAACTTGATCAGATAAAATGCAGACTGAAACCTTTTTTAACTAATCTGCTACTGGATTCAATCATTATCTTCTAATCAATTTGATCTGCAAAAAACTACATTAACTCGAACTGAATCGCTGTAACTGTAACAATATTGAGTTCTTGATCTCATAACTAGCTTATGAACAAAATGAAGACAAAAGCTTAAGAACATTAACACTGAAAACCGAATTAACTAACTTCTAACTGACTAAAACAGAAACTGATATCATCATACTTCTATCAATATCTCAAGTAAAATGAACAAAAGATATCACGTGAATAGTAACAGTAAAGAGAAACAGTAATCTAAATGAATACAAGATTAACAAGGTCAAAAAGATAGAAGATTGAAAAGCTTAGAACTTCCATTAATGGCAGTTAAGTAAAACCGGTTTCAACTGATCACAAGAAAACTTGAACAGATTAACAAGAATTAACTAACTTTAGAACTGATTAGAAGGAAAGAATTAGAAAGCTTTAACGTTTCATTAATGGCGAACAAGAAGATTGTAACAACTGAAAACTAAAAGTTTATAACAAAAATGAAAAGATTAACTAACTAACTAATTGCTACTCCTAACTAGTTCTACTATGTGTAATCTACACCCTATCTAACCATCGAAAAATGAGGTCTTGATCTTCTATTTATAGCCGTCTGAAGAAGATGAGATGACGTGTTGTTTCCAATTAAATCGTGCCACGTGGAAAATACGATGATCTTGATTTGTTCTTCATTCTTCAAATAGGGGTTTTCATCGTTTCTTCCTCCTGGTCCAATTAAATGACATCTCCTTGAAGAGGAGGAAGAGAGGAACATTTTTGTAGTTAGAAGCTTGGCCAGATTCTCCTTGGATCTTTTGATATGCTGATTTACAGGTTTTGGTTGAAAGAGATAAAGTTGAGTGTTTCTTTCTCTCTCTATCTGGTGAAGAAGAAGAAGACGTGTGTTTGATTGTTTGACCGTGTGAATGACTTGGTCATTTGACCAAGTATGATAAGATACACAAACCTTCCATTCATTTTACTTTTGGTCCTTTCATTTCTTTTTTCTTTTCAAATGGGTTCAAAACCTTTTAAGTAATTGCTTTTTCATCCTTTGTTTCTTTAGAAATTGCAACTTAAGCCCTCCATCTTGATAAATAACGGCAAGTAAGGTCCTTGAAGCTTGATTCGTCATTTTCTTCATCTTTTCATCAAATAAGTCCTTGAAACCGCGTGATTGCTCAAAATGTATCTTCTTACCTGAAAACACATGAAACACAAATACCCACGTAATTCTGATATTTTTCAGTCAAATATAATATGTTTGACTATATTTTGAGTGGTTTTTGGATCATTATTGATGAGTGTTTTCACACTTATCAAGTACGCAGCAGAAGAACAACAAGAAAGCGTATAGGATGATAATTCACATACGACAAAGCTTGTGTACATTTTAGCAATAGATAAAATCACCTTTATCTATAAACGAATAACCAAGACCTACTAAAGAACAATGTATGATCTCTGTATATCAACATACATAATACCTTACAAGTAAACACTAATGTATGCTAGTACACGATGTGTTAAACCAAAGCAATAACCGTACTTTAATCAATCAACAACATGAAAACCCTTTGTGGTTTTCTTGTTCAGGAGAACAAAGTAAACCGAACACCCTTTGTAGGTGGTTCATCCGATTGCAACACCAAGGAGAGGAAGAAAGAGCTTTTATGTTTAGGGATATTTTTCACTAGTAAATAATGAATCCCAAATATTCTATTTATAGTCACCTTAACTTGAAGCCAAAGAATAAATGTACCTCCTTAATGAGGAGGTGGAACCCTTGTTTTATTTTATTGGCTTTGCGATTTGATCCTTATTGTTTAAACACTAATTAATATATAATAATTGTTGGAACTACGTTTTTCCTAGTTAGAAGACTCGATCACTCTAAAAATATAGTTAATAGCTCGTAGTTTACTTATTCATAAAACATTAAGCAAACCTGGTCCATGGCATGTCATGGACCAAAGGCCCAAGCCTAATTTGTGGGCTTGGGATATAAATACCCTCTCCTTTCATGGAGAGGGTGTTGGTTGGTTCATTTTTCTATTATATTTCCACATATATTTCTCCCACTTCTCTCTCTAACTTTCTCTCTCTAGAAACCATCAACGTTTCTCTAGGTTTAGGAATACCAATATTCTACAATTGGTATGAAGAGCCATGTGATGAAATCAATTTCTTTGTGTTTGTAGCTTTTGATTCGTCAGATAAACTACATATATCTCACGTCTCAAAAAATAATTGTGGTTTTGTGCTTGGATCATAATATAAATCGTCTACATCTTCTTGTTTTGATTTGTTTTTTCTTATTTTTCACAAAACACACAAATTTTCCTTGCTTGGTTTGGATTTTTTGGTGAAAATCTATTTAAAAAGTACAAATTTTGATTTAAATTTCTCGTCAAAAAATGGAATTTTTTTGCATTTTTATGGTTATTAGAATGTTATAATACTTGGAAGTACAAGTCGTTTAATTAGATTTGATCAAAAACTTGTTCTTTTGAAAATTTGAATTTTTTGCAAAATCTCGGTTTTGGCATAAACCCTCATATACCATAATTGTGAAAGTTTTCAGAACCGAAATTATATAAGTTTTAAGTACCAGAATTGTATAAGTTTTCAGTACCAGAATTGTTCTAGCTCCAGTACCGGAATTGTTCTAGCTCTAGCACCGGAATTAAACAATTTTTTAGTACCGGAATTGTTCCAGCTCTAGAACCGGAATTATACAATTTTTCAGTACCGCAATTGTTTCAGCTACAAAACCGGAATTACACAATTTTTTAGGTACCGAAATTATACAATTTTTTCAATACCGGAATTATATAGTTTTTTTCAGAACCGGAATTATCAAGTTTTAAGAACCAGAATTGTCCAAGTTTTCAGAACCGAAATTGTCTGAGTTCTAGTTCCGAAATTACATTTTTTGGTACCGGAGATATTGGTCGTCTATTACCGGAGATATTGGTTTTTTAGTACCGGAATTTCATTTTTTTGTACCGGAGATATTGGTTTTCTAGTACCGGAGATATCAATATTCTCGTACAGGAATTTCATCAGTTCTTGTACCGGAGTTGTAATTTTTCTAATTACCGCATATATAGTCTAGGTACTCGAGTTATACAAATTTCAGAACCGGAGTTATCATAATTACAGAACCGGAGTTATTAAGCAATTGTTAGTACCGGGTTTGTTGAACATTAAGGTACCGAAAATTCAAAGTTGTAGTACCAGAGATATTTAAATTCAAAGTACCAGAGATATTGGCTTTTGTAGTACCGGAGATATAGAATTTGTGCTCATACCAGAAATATTAAAGTTCTCCATACCGGGTTTGTGAAGAATTGTTGGTACCGGAAATTTTAAATTTCTACTACCGGAGACATTAAATCTCTAGTACGGGAGATATCAAACATGTACCGGAATTTTTTAACTTCTGTGGAACTGGGTTTTCAGAAGTTCAAGTACCAGGTTTCTAAAAAAAATTGGTACCGGGCTTTTGCAACCTTTTGGTACCGATTTTGACTCAACATTTTTCACATCCAACCCCGACTCTATCAGTAATATCCCTTCGTCAGCCAACAACAACCAACCCATCAACAACACTGAATCGATCCATTATCCCATCGATACATAAACTCCCCGTCACTCACTTCAAGACTCAAACGGAAAACATAAACAACAATCTCAGAATCGTTCTACAACTATCTTTAAATATCTTGTATTTTGAACGTGTATCATCATAGATCGTGTAGGTCAAAATCTTTTCAATTTAAGAATCAAATTAATGAAATCAAACTATAAAGTTTCGTTCTTGTTTAGTTTGATTCAGGAATAAAATCGAAAAACAAACGAAATTAAACTCGTTACAACCTATGCGAGAACTTTGATTGAAAGATCTTAAGATATGAATATCAAAACAACTTAGTTTTGTTCTTCATGTATTTGAACATAGAATTGGTTGTATAATTAATAGATTAACGGTATTCCTTTTGTTTGTGTAAAGGATAATTGATATGATTATCATTCTTTGATTGAAAAGATTATCATAGAAGGAGATTTGGGATATTAAATACGTGATTTGTGAATCAGTTTGCGTGGTGTTTTTTTGATCTGTGTCTTTGGGATTGGAACTGATAAGAAGAGAGGATTAGGATTGATGATGGTTGGTAGTGGATTGAAGATATCTGCTTTTCGTGTTTTGTGAATGGGGCGGATAAAATAAAATTTAGGTTTGGGGTTAAACTATGACCTTGTGTGAGTATCAATGTTTTAAAACCAGGTGTTTTAAATGACTCGGTCGAGTCACTGGTTCATCGGGTCACCGGATCAACTGGTTTAACCACCGGGTCAAACCGGTTCTATGAAGAAAAAGAAAATACATATATATCTATTTCACAAACAATATTGAAACTTCTAAAATACAACCAAATAACATTCAATGAAACAAAATTAATACAACTTTAATTTAACAAAGTTAATTAAGCCAAGTTAATGCAAAGTAAATACTAAAAAATTTAAACACTTATTTCATAGTGATAGTAGTTTATGCGTGGAAGAACTGAACGAGTTGTAACCAAAAATGATTAAATGGACAAATGAAAAGGTTATACAGTAAGAAAATAGATACATTGAATGGTTTCATAGGGAAATGAAAAGGCCAGGGGTGGGATAAGAGAAATGCATGGATTTTGCCATTAGTTATTGGTCAAAAGAAAGTAGTTTTTTATTATTATTATTGGAAATTAGACGTTACATTTTGACCCAGACGGATTTTCAAAACCGTTTCAATCCGGGTCATAGAAAACCGGTCGGTTTAATCCGGTTTTGAAACTGTCAAAAAACCGTATACATCCGGACTGGTCACGCAACCGGTTCCCTGTTCAACCGGTTGAACCGGCCGGTTCAACCCGGTTTTTAAAACATTGGTGAGTATAATTAGGTATTGTGAGTTTTATATAACCTAATTGTATAATCTGACCGTGCTATGTTATAGATTGGATCGGGCCAAGTCTAAGAATTTATGGTCGAGGGAAAAGGTGTTGGGCCGTGAGTTCTACATATAGTCTAAGAATTCTAGACCAGTTATGCACTAGTTAACTGAATCACTTTCATCACTCGATTTGTGATAATTTGATTGGGATATTTTAAGGTATTGGGTCGAGTGTATCGGGTATGGTTGAGACGAGAATGGTGTCACTTAATGAGCATATGGTGATTACAGATACATCTAGATCAAAGAAAATCGTTGTTTTTGAAACTCTAATAACACACAACAACAAACATGGTGGATTTTAAGCAAAATAACACACAACAACACAAGGAATTTAAAGAATTTTTACGGTTTTTTCGTTGGTTTGTAAAATGCCGCGAATTTAATTTCTTAGTTTCTTTATGAATTGTAAAATAATGTATTGTTCTTTCTTCAACAAACACAATTACTTACATTTGTTGCTTGAATTATAAGTAATCCTGAACTTAATTTCAATTATCGAATTTTAATAGAATCGTTGAATTCAAAATTTCAAGAGAGAGAGATTCATCAGCTGTAACAACTGCAAGCTAATGCAAAGGAGAGATGCATCGAAAATCTTCATCTACTTAGTTCACATATTCTATTACTTTCATATGATGATTCAAAAGACGTAGATGCCAAGTCTGGATTCGGAAGAGCTTTCACGTCATTCTTTGATCAAGACGTTACAAATTTCACTGTAATGATGTTACTTAGCATGGACCAACTATAGAAACAACTTGACAAAGATGAGTTTCACAAGACTGAATCCATGACTGATTTTTGGATACTCTACAATCAGTTTCAGTTGTTGATCAACTCAGGTGTTACCTCACACTCTGTTCCCGAGTTTATATTTTTGAGCGAAAAGGAAAGGTTTGGGATGGAAATTAAAAAACTGTACGTTCCTGAGATTTTCAATGAGAGAAATGGAATGTAGAGGAGAGTAATTACACCAAATTTACTCTCCAAATCTTCTTTCCAAATTGCAGAGTAAAGGAGTGAAATTGTTTTTAAGGCTTCTTTTTGGTTACATGCTCCTTATTTCTTTCCAACTCGGGAACACAAAGTAAAAAAATTATTTCATACTTCTCTCCTCTTTACTTCTCTCCCCTTTTCCATCTTCATATCTCATCTTTCCTTTTTTTCTCGGGAACAAAGTGTCATATCATGACGATCCAATGGCACATAAGTAATTTGTTGCTTAATCTAGAATCGTGATTCACGATTTCAGAAATAAGTTGCATACACACTTCTACAATGTCAAGACGTTTATTGTTGAAAGAGGACAACGTCAACGAGAGCATAACAAGGTGAATGAAGATGGTATAGAATCAAAGCATGATACTAGCAGCACGTCAGGGTATGTTGCACACATCTTTTATGATGACACCATACCTGTTTATGACAAAGAGCCTACAAATGAGGTACAATGGAATATTGTATATGATTTATATGTCGATGACACACCATATGTTGAGCATTCTGAACCTATTTATGACACACATGGGATGAAAAAGGGTGATAGCAATACCACTTCTGATTCATCCGATGTGCGTCATAAAGGGGGAGAGATTGAATAAAGTGTTGTAAATTATCATGATAAATTCCATATGACTGCTTCATTAACCAATTATGATGCTAAGATTAAAGAGCTCGAAACGATTGTATCTAAACAATCAAAAGATCTTGAAAATGTCAAACTTGAATTTTCGAAGAAAATAAAAAATTTGAAACTTATTTGGAAAAACTTGAAAGAACAAATATGGTTTCAACGATAATTGGATCGTAAAATTCAAGATGCTAAAGTTGAAAAGGATCAATTTCTGAAACGAATTAGTTTTCTAGAAGCTAAGTTGGATTATCAAGAGAAATTAAAGTAGGAACATGTTGATTTAAAGGCTCATATTCAGAAGAAGGTTTCTGCAATAACTGCGTTGAAAAACAAATTGAGGAAAATTAAGGGAACTAGTGTGGACATTAAGTTTGAAAAACCATCAATCTTGGGGAAACCACCTTCGCAACCTCTAAAAAACAAATCAGTTGTTAGACAACCGACTGCGTATAGATCTGAGAGACCAAAATCCTCTAAGCCATGGTTTGCCTCCCAAGTAGATGTGAATCATGTTTCAACAATCGACACTTCACTATCTAGGCTCAATGTGACTAAATTTGCCTTTGCAAAACCTTAAAACAAGATTGCTTCTAGTGAGTTTAGGTATAATTCTAAAAACATGCTATAACAAGGTCAAATAAAATGCCTCATAATTACTATAGAGATGGAGGTAAGAAAAGGACACAAGCAAGAAATGTTAATGTGATGCCTTCTACTAGATTACATAACACTTCTAAGGGTATCATTCCTAAATCTAGGAGCGTTAGCCAATCATCTAGGATTTTCTCTAAGATTAGTTGTCCAAAGTTATTCAAGCACATGTAGCAGATCACAATAGGATTTCTAGATTTCACACGGACCTCAAACGTTGTGTTTGTTCCGTATGAATGAATAGTATATTCACAAAAAATCATGCTACTTGTGTTACTAAAATCTCAAAGGAGCTGAACTCTCATGATAAAAGAGGGATTCCTAAAGGAAATAGGTTTTATCCCGCTAAGTCTTCCGCTGTGCATAAGAAAACCATGTCGCTTAGATCCAATCATAGGTGGCAACCCATGTGTAGGATCTTCAAATCTGTTGGTCTTCAGTGGGTTCCTACAGGATGGATATCTCCCTCTAGCATTACGAAGGTTGACTGTAAACCTCCACATGGTTCTAACAAAGATATCACTAACCCACATAAAAGCATACAAACTATTAATGAGACTGCAGATACCAAAGTCAAGGTTTAACAAGAACAAATGGTAAACTATCTGTGTACCGTTCAACTAAAGACAATCTCAAAGTTTTGTTGCTGAATAAGCAGATATCTAAGAAATAAGTGTCTCAGGGGATTTGCGGTTAAGCTTACAAAAACGGTTTGTAGTCACATGACGGGTTGTAACCCGAGCTTCAAAGAAAGAAAAGTTGATGACTTATCCTAATAACGAGGAATTAAATTTTTCACGGTCATGAGCTTGTCATAAAACAATTCAAAAGTTTCAACCTCATGAAAATGGCGTATAATCATATCACATATTATGCTTGATCTTCAAAGAAAGGAAAGTTTATATTTAATTTCACTTATCCTAACTACGAGAAGTTTATAACTTCTCGGACTTGAGCTACTTTATTATGACATTCAAAATCTTAAGCTCAAGTAAAATGACTTACAGTCACATGTGAGACTGTAACTCAAACTTTAAATAAAGGGAAGTTTATCTCTTCAACGATAACTTACCCTCAAAACGAGAAATTAAATTTTCTCGGACACGAGCTGGAATTAAAAGTATTCAAAAGTTTTAAGCTCGTGTAAATGACTTACGGTCACATGAAAAATTGTAACTCGGACATCAAATAAAGGGAAGGTTATCTCTTCAACGATAACTTACCCTCAAAACGAGAAATTAAATTTTCTTAGACACGAGCTCGCATTAAAACTATTCGAAAAGTATTAAGCTCGTGTAACTGGCGTATAATCATATCACAGATTATGCCTTGATCTTCAAGGAAAGGAAAGTTTATCATGGATGATAACTTATCCTCTACACCGAGAAATTTAATCTTCTCGGTCATGAGCTTTTATCAAAACATTCGATGTTTTAAGCTCATGAAACTCGAACTACATCAGAAGTTCCTTCAACAGATGTGATGTTCACCACGTCAATGACAGAGTTGTAATATCTACTCGATTCTATGATTGATGAATAATTTGATGGATAAAATCAAGTTGTTTCAAAGTCCTCCGATGTGATTATTATTGATGTATCCGATATATGTCAATTACAACTTGATTCAACTCTAACAACTTTTGTCAACGCTATAGGAAACTTCTGCATACGTAAGTAAATTTCAGCTTAGGACTCACTCTTCATTTAAAAGGAAAGTATATCTTTTCAGATAACTTATCCTCTCAACGAGAAAGTCAACTTTCTTAAGTCTTGAGTTATTATCAAAACATTCAAAGTTTTGTAGCTCAAGTCATCGAACAATGTATATATTTAAAAACCAAAAGCAAAAGAGAAAAATATAAAACCTATAAAAATCATAAAAATAGAAAAAACAGAAAAATCCAAGATATTTTTTCTTTTCAAAAAGACATGTCTTCTGGGACGATAATATTTACGGCCTTAGAAATGTCATTCAACAATGATAGGGTGCCATAAATACATTTCGTACAGAAGTTGTAAATATTTGAAAACATGCCTAATTGCTTGTAGTTATTTTAGACTGCAACCCGTTTTTCATATTAAAGTCAAGTATTTCTTCGTAAAACTTTGGCTCAACAACGAGAATTATTTTTCCCGGGCATGGTTTTATTTATAGCCATGTAAAGGATCAAGTTTACATGATAACTTGGTCTCACACAAATTTATGCACACTTCAGTGCATTTATTTGTTGAAACGAGAGAAATCTTATTCTTAGGAAGTTATCTTCACTTTAATTGGTGTCTACATACTCAACAATGCGACTAATCAAACAACGATGATGAGACTGCTTTTACACATAGTCTCATCGTCCAAAAAGGGCTTAAAATGCATTAAAAATCATCAAAATACCCATATATATACTTGTGTTTGTTGCTTGTGTATTTTAGGTACGGATATTGAGAAAATGACAAAAGATCACAAGAATCATGCTAAAACGTACACGGGAAACGAAGCCGCACAATGAACCAAGCCCTAATGAAGAATTTTCCCAAGAAAAACTTGAAGATTTGAAGAATTATGAAGAAGGGTCCTCTAATATGGAAGAACTGACACTTTATACCCTTGTATCTTCATAATTACAAGTTTGGTCCCTAAAGTTTTTCAAAATTACAAAAAGGGCCCTCCACTTTGAAGATTTGACAAGTTTAGCCCCTCAATAAAACTAAATTGTCAACCATTATCCTCCACAAAGTCAAATATATCATGAAGACCTTCAAAGTACAAGAAATTACAAGTTTGGTCCTTTGAAAATCCCAAAATTACAAAAAGGACCCTTAACTTTCAACATTTGGCAAGAATGGTCCCTCAATCATTATGACTTGGCAATTTCAGTCCTCCAAAATATCAAATATGCAAGTTAAGACCATTATCCATCAACAAAATGCCAAATCAGTCCCTCAAGAATCACAAAATGGCAAGAATTACCCCTGAATTCACTTTGCAAAATGTTTTGGGGCAAAAGTGTGAAAAATGAAAAGTTGATAAAGCTTAAAAGGGCGTTGACAGAATTTTGAATGGAAATGACAAGTATTGCAAAGATGGGGGTTCAATACTGGCCGACACACTTCTTACCTAGACCAACCAAATGGTGACATGTGTCCCACTACCACTCCACAACCAATCACAATCCACCAATCCTCCACCCTAGCTATCCACCCACTTATATTATTAACTAATCCTAACAGATTAGTTATAACTTGGCGCTTAACATATTTTTAAACCCAAATCTGGATCAAACGTAACACTATTCACTCAAGAACAAGGATTAGGGCTTTTTGATTAAGCAAAAATTAAGCCCTAATATGGTGCAGATTTGTGATTAATGGTCTTGTTAACACATCCCAAACCTTAAACATGACACCCCACCAACCCACATGTTGCATGGGACCTCCCCTGCTACGTCAGAGAGGAAGAAGACAAAGAAAACCAACAATCCAACGTCCCACAATTTTGCTTGCATCCTAAGCTTCATACAAGCCTTTGGATCACCTTTTACTTGCCAGCTATCACAACACAACAAAATTCGTCACATGATTCTTCAAGATATTCAAACTCCACAAGGGCATTTTTGGGACTTCAAGCATTAGGGTTTAGCACTTTTATCTGTTCTTAGTTCACTTGTAAGGCTCTATATAAAGCCATAGGGTCTCATTTTCAGAACTGCTTTTGGTTTTTCCTTGTTCAACTTCTTGTAAATCCTCTTTTCATTTAATGAAAGTGTGTTGAGTTTTGTTGAAGAAAGACCAAGTGCCATCTTATTTTAAGCTTGTTATTGATATATGTTAACTGTAATTGGACCTTAAAACGTTTTTCAAACCTTGTGTAAGAAATTACACATTGGATCAAAATTTGATATTTTGCTAAGTTCTTGTTTTAACCTTGGAATTCTTGGGTTATAGGGCTGATCATAGCATCCTAATACTTGGTTTTTACCCCTTGTATCAAAATTCGTAGTCCCAAGTCTTTTCGAATTGATTACCAGTCTAAAGTGCGACTCAATTGTCTTTTGGTGAACAAGAGAATAGTTTGGTTGATTATCTATTTTAAACTAATAGCAAATAAATGTAAATATCGTTGAGTAAAAATAGAGCTTTTAAGATTAAACTAAAGTAACGAGTAAAAAGTAAATGCTTGAAAACTTAAAGACAAGATTAGGAAAATTACTTGAACACTTAATAAATCTAGAACTTGGAAACTTTGCAAAAACAAGAAATTAAACAATTGGAAAGCAAACAATTCCTGCCAAATTGGAATATCCAAAATGCACTGATCGGAATGTGTAGTCGGAAAACACTGATCGGAATGTAGGAATGAATCCCAATCGGAATATAAAAAACATCCCTAGTCGGAATGATGCGATCGGAATATGGGACAAGGAAGCTAATCTAAATGTTAAAACCAAGCAATCGGAATAATATGAAGATGAGTCAAATCGGAATATATAGAAAAACATTCAATCGGAATGTTAACAAGCAATACTGGTCGGAATAATTAAGGCATCCAGATCGGAATGCTATGCAAGATTCCAATCGGAAAGAGGCCAAACTTATGCAATCGGAATGTGTAACAACAACCCCGCAATCGGAATATCTTGAAATGCAAACAATCGGAATGAGCCAAAAATGGTCTAGATCGGAATCCAAACTCCCAAATCCGATCAACACGATCGGAATATTGGAGATGCAAATTGGAATGTCTTAAAACCCTTTTCTGATTTGGAGATCGGAAAGAGGGGGACGCAGTCGGAATGTAACGATCGGAAAGGGGTTTAAACCCTTTCCGATTTATGTGGGATTCGAAAAATAAGCAAGTAATAAGCTATTTTGATAAGCTAATCACCAAACTTGAACGAATCTATAATAAAATGGATTAAATAAGCACAAATAACAACTTATCCAAACTTAAAATACGCAAACTTTTAAATCAAACCATAAAAAGATGAACTTTTTAAGAAAACTTTTAAAAGTAAATAAGCTAAAAGAAGCGAATAAGCCAATAAGCACAAGGATCTTAAAGCTTAATCGAATGAAAACTTATGTAGGAACAAAAAGATTAACTTTTTTAGCACAAAAACATCAAGATCAACACGGGTTTAATGTATTACGCACCAAAAGTTAACTAGAATCAAGAAAGGTAGAAAGAGATGAAAGATTAAAAGCTTAACTAGAACTTGATTAATGAAATCAACAATACAAAAGGTTTAATCTTGAAACATTAAAAGAAAGAAAAGATGAAAACTTAGTGAGAGAAAGTGGAGAACTTTCTCTCTTTAAAACTAGAAAGAAAAGTGAAAAAGGAAAACTAAAACTAAAAACTAACCACCCTCCTAATGTGTATTAGGAGGGTATTTATAGGGAAAAATGAGAAGGAGTGCATGTGTTGCCTCTTCTTTCTTTCTTGCTTCACGTCTTCTCGACTCGATTTAATTCTTTGTCTTTTCACGATGTCGTCTCGGGATTTGAACTTGTCTTGTTAATTTTCTTCTTTAATTTAGACTTGAGTTCTTCGACTTCATTAAACTTCCGTCTTTAGACTTTTTCTTCGATAAATCTTCAGAATAGGCCTTGGAATTCCGTTCTTTTTGCACTCTTGATCTTTTGACTTCGTCTTTTCTCATTTTCTTCGATAAAAGCCCGTGAAAGCCCGTGTTTTCTTCCTTTTTCATCTTTTGGTCCTAAAACACAATAAAAACACAAACCACGCATAATTCCGACTTTTACGACATAATATACACGTTTTGGTCTTGTTATTATTGGAAATAAGTGGTAAAAGGATAAGTGTTTTCACACTTATTAAATCCCCTACACTTGACCATTGCAATACCCTCATGCAATGCATTAATTTTAAAGCACGGTTTATATTTTCCATCATAAATAACCCACCTTGGCCTTTATTAAATACTAAACAAAAGATAGAAACGAGTAAAGAAATTAAAGACTTACATTGGGTTTTGGCTGCCATGAACGTTTATCATCCTCAAGTTTCATGTTCCCCATACCAAGCTTAAAAACGAGATCATTGTTATTATAAGTTAGTAAACTAACACGAACTCATGTGGGCCAATTATTCACTTAGACTCCCTTATTCCTAGGTGTATCTCTTATATTTTATTGTTGTCTTGAATGATCACGAGGATGCATTGTTGACTTATTTAGATAGTTTATTAGGCTGAAAATAAAGTGGGACGATTTAATCAATAGTTAGCTAAAGGACAAAATCTTATAAAACTGGTTCTCGGGACCTCATAAAGTTCATATCTTGGCATAACTCGCTTCGTGATTTGAGACCTTTCTCAAAGCGATATTTGGCAGCGACTTCATACTTCAAATCTTGAGAGACGTTCATGAAATAATGGTCTTCTCTTCATAATAGGAATTTCTTCACTTGAAGTTTTGAGAGATTCTTCATACTTGGACCACGACTTCTTCATTTTTCTCCAATCATTATTTTGGACTTTGATATACAACGATCCGCCTCCTTTTTGGACTTGGATCTATTTATCCTCATACCTTGTTAGGGCCTTTTTGGATAGACTTCTCCATGATCTTTAGGGAAGTATTTGCTTTTCGTCGTGTGTCTTGATCCTTCATATTGATTTTCGATAAATGATTCTTCACATCACTTTTGGATCTTTAGCAACAAAATGTAGCCCTCATGCCTTTTTAGGGCCTTTTCGGACTCGCCAATCTTCGCATCCCGCTTCAATAAGTTATGCCTTGGCTATGAACTCTAATCCGTACCGAGCAACTTTTAATCGATCTTGGGCTAGAAGCTAAGTAACCTTTTAAATCGTACAACCTTATTTATTGCAGATAAATTTATTAACAAGCGAAGGGAGAATAGGCTTATAATTAACTCACATAAATTCACGAAAGAATACCAAACTTATAATTGACTCTATCATCTCTCGTCCTCCACAGTTTAAAATCTCAAGGAATGAGACTCGTGGATGCTTAGCCTATTAAATCAAAGTTTTGGGTTTTCGAGTCATCTATAGGATCTTGCAAATTCTTAGACTTTTTCAAGTTCAGAAATCGCATTTTTAAAGTTCCCTTGATAAACGACTCTCTAGGATCAATTATAGGAACTTGCGAAAAGTTCTTGTTCTTAACCCGTGAGAGTTAAGACTTTCGCGTTTTATAGCTCCCTAAATAAAAGCATAGCAAAACTTGACTTAAACACGTTAAGGATACTAGCTAGAGTAAACTTAGATAAGTAAACTCGGGTTGAGTCAAAATGTTCATGACTTTGAAAAATTTAAAACCACTTTATCAAACTTTATTTAAGCAAGGGAAGAAAATAACCATAACAAAGGGAAATACAACTATACAACTAGGCCAAAATAGATTAAAAATTTTGAAAAATGTCGAAAAATCAAATTTTCCGGTTAAAATGAGGGCAAATTCATGGAAAAGACCACTTATTTCGATAGAAGTCCCCCCTACACTTGATATAAACATTGTCCTCAATGTTTAAGCATGTGGGAGTAAACTCCCCTACACTTATGACATTGTGCACTTTGTTTAAATCTTGCTAAGGAAAGGACAACTAAAGTGAATTCAATGTGAACATATAAAATATGAAATATTGAATCACAAGGGTTTAGGATAGAACCGGGAAGATGGGAACACGGTATCACGGTTCGTCAAAAGTCATCAAGGTGCTCTTTGAAGCTTGAATCCCTGCACAACACAAGAAACAAGACAACAAACACATACGGGGCTCCCCTTACACTTATTATGAAAGCAGTAAAGGATAGAACACGGGTTACCTCCCGAGAAGCGCTTGTTTTTGTTCACCGAGTCACGAGCCTGACTCGACCCAAATTTAGTTCATGGGAAACGTGGTGAGGGATGGAATCATCTCATGAGAGATGTCCTCACCAAAGTACAGCTTCAAACGCTGGCCATTCACCTTGAAATTAGGCCCATTTGGCTGAGAAAGCTCAATGGTCCCATATGGAAAGACTTTGGCGACGGTGAATGGACCAGACCAGCGGCTCTTCAACTTGCCAGAGAAGATCTTCAACCGAGAGTTAAAAAGTAAGACTTGATCACCAACGTGGAACTCTCGGTTCTTAATCCTTGCATCATGGATGATCTTGGTCTTCTCCTTGTAAATCAGCGAGTTCTCATAAGCTTCATTCCTCAGTTCATTTAGCTCGTTGAGTTGAATCTTGTGATGATCACCGGCTTTGTTGATATCGAAGTTAGCCCACTTCAAGGCCCAGTACGCCTTATGTTCCAGCTCGATGGGGAGGTGGCATGCTTTCCCATACACAAGAAGATAGGGTGTACAACCGATCGGGGTCTTATAAGTTGTACAGAAAGCCCACAAAGCATCATCTAACTTATCGGCCCACGCGGCACGATGCTCTCCCACAATACGCTCCAGAATTCGCTTCAATCCACGGTTGGAAATCTCGGCTTGCCCATTGGTTTGGGGATGATAGGCAGTGGAAAGACGATGATTGACACCATACTTAGCCATGACTCTTGCAAATTGATCATTGCAAAAATGAGTCCCGCGGTCACTGATTATATCACGAGGAACACCGAATCGAGCAAACAGCTGCTTCAAAAAGTTCACAACCACCATTGAAGGTCTACGAAATCTAAGGATTTGTTAAATGATGGATAGATCTAAGGATTTGATGGTGGAGATGGGGAGGAAGGAGATGAGATGTAGAGAGAGAAAGGAGAGAAAAGAAAAGTAGAGAGAGAAAGTGAAATTAGATTAATGAAAAATGTTGTAAAATGAATGAACCACCCCTCCTAACATGCTAGGAGGGGTATATATAGCCCACCCTACATGTGGGCTATATGGACTATATTTAATACAAACTGGATCACGAGCCTAATACAATAATATATCGTTGGAGCTACCGATCCTTCATAAATACGTAAAAACGTATTTCCAACAATCTCCCCCTAAGGGAGGTCGCTCCAAGTTACAAAGTTCTAAATATTCTATAGCTCGTGATCTATGCTAATAATGATGTGACCGAGACTTTCTTTGGGAAAACACATTTCCAACAATCTCCCCCTAAGGGAGGTCACACCATTTTACAAAATCTTAAACCTAGCATACTATGCTTGAGTCTTCGATCTTGTTCTTGTGAATATGGTTGATGTGATCTTTGACTTTAGTCTTGAGCATGTTTCCTTGCCTTGACCTTGTGCATTCATCACTTGTGAAATTTGCCTCTTCGTGACTTCATGTTCCACATACTTATACCTTTAAATTCTTGAAAGCTTCAGAGTTTGATACAGCGGAAGACTTGACCTTCAGACTTTCTTGAATTTGTTGAAATACTAAGTGTATGTAGTATAAGCATGTGGTGACGACTTCTTCTGGATTATACACCGCAATGCCACCTTCTTGTTACGCTGCATAAGACAGTTAGCAGCAAACCATATACACGGATGAAATGGCCTTGAACATTTCATTCTAATTCGGTAGCATTTTACCTCCGGTCGGCGAAGACCGTTGGACGATATTAAATATCGTACTTGTGACAGGTAGTTTCAATAAAGAACCTCCTTGACAAGATTTCGCGGGTAAACCCGTTCTCTTTACTCGACCGTCCAAAGCTGACTGCGAACGTAAAGAGTGAATCATTTGGATAATATTATCCGCATGATTTGAAGCCGTCAATTCATGTTCCTGGAACAAGTGAAGTTCAATTAAGAACCGCACCATCGTTGCTTTCCAGTTGTCACTAGCTTGATTCATATAGAATCTTGCAAGTTACCTACCAAGTGCTGTTTGATGTTAACACTAGAAGGATTTCCATTCGTCACTGTAAATACTTAATAGTATTGCTCTGAATGTTCTGGCAAGATCACTAAGATATTGCGTAGAGGCCTGGAACGTGTTTAAATTCATTTAAGAATTAAACCACTGTTGCTTTCCAGTTATCACAAGTTTGATTCATAAAGAATCACACAAGTCACCTACCATGAGCTTTTTGATATTCGCTCAAGAAGGATTTCCATCTTCATTGTAAATACTTTCGTATTACTCGGATGTTCAGGCAAGATCATGAAGATTTTGCGTAGGACTCTTAATATCTTTCTTACTTTTCACATTGTGTGAACAAGCAAGGAATAATGAAAGTGTGTCCTAATGAGATATTTGATGATCTCAAATGGCTCTAGACTCGATCGTGCATTTTGGATTTTAGTGATCGGAGGCTGGAGAGGAGTGCCACCTTTTCAATACCAATTTATTCGGAGTGAATAAACCAGTAGATAATGTGTTGATCTCCGTGTGATTAAAACAAATACCTTTTGAGAGATATTTGAGTTAGCTGGGAAGGGTTGTGCATTGCATCACTGGGTCCATGATGTCAGTCTTCAATATCAAGAATCATTAAAAATGATCTCAATAGCATATGAATTGACCCGGTTTCTGCCTAAGGTTGTAAGGAGGGCTTCTTTCTTTACACCCTTTATCTTTACAATTCTTTTTCATTCTTCAACCCCTTCAATGCTTACCAATACGTCATAACTAGCACCTTGTTGTGATTGTTCCAGTGCTAACTTAAGTACTTGGTCAGCATTCAGCTACGTTCACAATCTTTCTCCATCTTTCCTAAGGACTACTATTTCTAGCTATGGAATGTCCTTGGGAAGATTCCTCCGGTTCTAGAGAAATCATTGGACTTTAACCTATCCTACCATCCTTATGTCACCACAATCTTCATCGTCGTGAATAGAGATGTTTTGGGTAAGTGTATGTCACCATGAAATCCATTTTGAAGTGCAAATCCATTTTGCTCCCCCTTAACATATGCTACGATATTCGAAAACATTTCGCACATGTCGGGATGAGCTAACACGTTAAGTCAAACCATTTATGATTGATCATATCCCATATTAAATCACATTTTCTCCCCCATATTAAAAATATTAACCCAATCGATGTTTTTAATATCAATTGATTTAATAGCATTTTAAGAAAATTTGGGAAGAAAAATGCAAATCCAATTATCTTCATGAGTTACACAAGCTCCCCCTCAAATTAATGAGGGTCTACTTGAAACGTAAATTAAATACCTTTTAAACACAAGTGTAAGGTATTTAACACGTGCAAAGATCATATATGATAATGTATTCACAATATTAGCAATTTACGAGGTAGGACCTGAATGATGGAGAACATCATATGAAAGGTTCACATGGTTCTTGTTCACGAATGTTGGTCTTCCTCGTAACTTCTGAAGTTATCTCTTGACTCCATGTGTATGATTGATATCGTTGTCTTAACACCAATATGTGAACTTGGCACTCTCGGCATCAAGGATTCTGAATGCTGGACAATTGCTCCCCCTCAATTGTTGACCCGTGTTCTATTGAAAGAGCTGTAGTCACCGTTTGAGTAGTCGCATCGTCGAGTATGTAGATATCAATTGCAACGAACTTTGGATTGTGGGGTTGATAACTTTGGATTCTGAAGTCAAGGCTTTCCGGCGAAATGCTTGACTTCAAAGTGAAAAGCGGGTTACTATCGGAAATAATAGCAAACCATTTGGAGCATGTTTTAAATCTTTTAAACTTCTGCTCGAACTTTATTTACAACCCCGTGTCATTATTGAATGACATTTCTAGGTTCGTAAATATTATCGATTCCAGAAGACATGCTCGTTTTATCAAAACATTTTTGAACACACAATTTTGAAAGATTTAGAAAAACCTTTTGAGAAATTCTTGAAAAATTGTGTTCAAAGTTTTGAAAAAACAATTACTTGAGCTTAAGATTTGGAATATCTTGGGAAAGATCAAGTCCGAGGAGTTGTAAACTTTTCGTTGTAAGGATAAGTTATCATCGGCGATAAACTTTCCTTTTATCTGAAGGACGAGTCCTAAGCTGACATTTACTTAGAAGTCGTTTTCATGAGCTTGAAAACTTTGACTGTTTTAACGGAAAGCTCATGACCGAGAAAGGTTAATTTCTCGTTATAAGGAAAAGTTCTCTTATTTAAAAGATACACTTTCCTTTCTGAGCTTAAAACTTCAAATGTTTTAAGACAAGCTCATGATCGAGAAAATTGAATTTCTCGTTATGAGGATAAGTTTATCATTAATGATAAACTTTCCTTTATTTGAAGTTCGAGTTACAGTCTGACATTTAACTGTAAGTCATTGTGCATGAGCTTAAAAACTTTGAATGTTTTCGATATAAGCTCATGCCCGAGAAAAATTAATTTCTCGTTGTAAGGATAAGTTTATCATCGGCGATAAACTTTCCTGCCTTTTGAAGATCGAGTTATAGTCTGTGATGTGACTATAAGTCCTTGTTTTTGCAGCTTAACCATGAATCCCCTGAGACATTTTTTTCTCTGATATCTGCTTCTTCAGCAACCAAACTCTAAGAGTGTCCTTAGTTGAACGGTATACAACGATTGGACCGCTTCGTTCTTTTGGAACATCAATTTTGGTACCTGCATTCTCATTAGGAGTTTGTATATTTTTGCATGGGTTAGAGATATCTATTTTTGAAGCACGTGGGGGTTCACAGTTGGCTTTACTTGTGTCAGAGGCGACCTGAGTAGATGATTCACTTATCTTAGCTGGCAAACGTTTCCTTTTATAGAAAATCTTAAGTTTAGGCTTAAGTGATGTATCATCCTTTGCAATTTCCTCCCTAGTAGTCTTCGTAGAATCAGAGACTATCCTAGTTAAAGGACACTCGTTTCCTACAAGAGTGAAAGTTCTACCAGTGGGGCGCCACATTTTACCAGCGGGTTTGATTTTAGCAACCCACTGGGATTTAAGTCTAGCACGGGAGTTCACCTCATCAAGTAATTTCTTGACACAAGCATCATGATTTGCCGTAAAGACACATTTTCTACATGTTTTACAAGTAGCATATTTAATGTCTGAATAATTCCTAGATGATTGATCGATGCTCCTAGAAGATGGCATGCTATGGTTAGCAGTGTTGGGTAATCTAGAAGGAATCTGACTAGGTTGGACATTGCTATCTCTTGCATGTGTCTTTTGCTTAGCTTCCCCAAGACCAGATTTATGGCAAACGTCATTTGAACTAGTTCTAGACGTGGTCTTGGTATTTTTAGGGAAACTAGAGGCAATCATATGATTTGGTCTTGCTAAAGCTGGAGTGATCACATTGGGCCTAGTTGCTGGAGTGAATGGTCTAAAAAGATGAACCAAATCAACTTGGGAGGCAAACTGCGGTCTCGAGGATTGTGGTCGCTCGGATCTAAATGCAGTAGGTTGTCTGACAATCGGTTGTCTGACGAACTGATTTGTAGGCGGTTTCCCCAAGATTGAAGGTTTTTCAAGCTTAGTGTCCACACTAGGTCCTCTATTTTTCCTTAACTCGTTTTTCAACGCAGCTATAGCAAACACCTTTTCCTGAACTTGAGCTTTTAAGGTCTCATTCTCTTTGAGCAATTCATCTTGGGATGCCAACTTAGATTCAAGCAACTTAATTTGTTTCAAAAGATTATCCTTTTCAGCTTTAGAATCTAGAACAGTTTGATCCAATTTTCTTTCAAGAACAACGTTTGACTTTTCAAGTTTTTCAAATTATGTTTCAAATTTGTCCGTTTTCTTAGAAAATTCAAGTTTGGCATCCTCAAAATCTTTTGATTGTTGAGCTACAATCGTTTCGAGCTCTCTAATCTTGGAATCAGATGCAGTCAATGAAGCAGTTATAATACAATTTTCATGATGTACTATAGCATTCTGAACACTTTCTCCCCCATTATGACTCACATCGGATGAATTAGAAGTGGTATTTCTATCACTCTTTTCCATCCCATGTTTGTCATAATTAGGTTTAGAATGCTCAATATGCGGCATGTCATCAGCATATACATCATAACCAACATCACATTGTACCATGTTTGCAGGCTCTTCGTCATAAATGGGTAAGGTGTCATCAAGAGAAATCTCGTGAACATTCCCTGACGTGCCACTGGTATCATGTTGTCCTCCTGATTCCGTGCTCTTGCCATCGTTAGGCTCCAAGTTGTCAACCGTATGACCATTCTCTTCTTGCATCTGTGTCATTGATTCTTGCACTCCATTATCATACGCTTGCTGAAGTTGTGATCTTTGATAAATCGAAGACGAGACCGCTGCCATGAGTTTCAATATCGTATCACGGAAAACTCGAAGCTCGGTATGTGTATCTCGAAGAAATGATTGGCAAAGCATCGAACTTTCAGACTTGATGATATTGAATTTGAGGAAAGGCGTGAGTTGTGTCACAAGAGCCTTATAAGCAAGTGCCGATGCAGAGTGATTAAAGTTGTTATGGTTGAGTTGCTCGGCGAGTTCGGTCAAAGTGGTGAAAATTGAGTCGATGAATATATGACGATCTTGTCCAAAGATTGTCACAAATTCACTCCCTCCTTGAATCCTCGAAAGAGTGACAAGATGAGACTGAAGCATTTGAAATGAATTTACACCACTTTCTCTAGCTTTGTCTTGCATTCGATGCAAGTCTCCCTCTTTAAGTGTCGAATTGAACGAATCCATTGAAAATCGAGAAAAGAAAGAGAAAAATGATGTGGATGTTGTTGTTGTCGGGTTTTTACAGTTCGAATCGGTTCAAAAGATGTTATCGGCTCAAACGAAGATAAAATAAACCGGAGATCAAAGTAAATTCGGCTCACTTCAAAAATAAAACCCGCCAACAAATAAAACCAAGCTACGATAAATATAATAATCGGACCATCAAATATTTTACCACTTTAATTTTTTCGGAATACCCGCCTCAACACAATGTGCCAAATCAAACTTTACTTAACTAAAAAAAATTAATTTTAAAAAATGAAAATATATATATAAAAAAATATTAACTTTTCTTAAAAAGAATTTTTACTTAACTAAAATTAAAAATTAAAAAAAATAAAACATAAACAAAATGAGAGAATATATAACGTCTTTTTGTCAATAAAATGTAAAAATAAACGTCTGTCAATAAAACGTGTCTCAAGATGGAAAGGAGAAAAAAATACGTGGTAGGTAGAAAAAAACAAAACCTATCTCTCTCAAAACGTGGCACAATCTATCTTGCTTCTTGTTTACTCCGTCCACACTTAATATATACCAATTAAATTCTCTCTCAAATTTTGACTTCTCCTCCCAAGACAAAACCTATCTCTCTCTCTTAAAACAAGATCAAATGAAACCCCCAATCAAACAACTTCAAATCCCACAATCAAACACGATCCAAACGGATGAAACCCCCAAATCCGTTTAATGCCTTGCATACAAGATTTGATTAAAGAAAAACCCAATACTAAATCTATTAGAACCAAGCAAACGTGAAGATCTTCAAGATCCTGTAAATGGGTCTCAGGTAGGTGTCTCCTTTTAATTATGTTGCATGTTGGTTAATTGAGCCCCTCTCTCTTCTGTAGCGTCATTCTGTCGAATGTCTTGTCAATTGTTATGTGTGCGAGACGTGACGTGGGTCTGGGTAAAGAGTTTGTGTGTGACTGTTTTGTGTTGGTCTAGTTCGAGAGGTTTTTAGTTTATGTGTGTTTGAGAGTCGAGAGATTTGTGAGGGGGTGTCTGTGTCTGTGTCAGTCGAGATGGAGAGGGTGAGTCTGAGAGTCCTGTTGGTTTGGTTGAGTTTGAGAGAGGTGAGGTTTGTTAGTTTATGTGTGTTCGAGAGTCGAGAGATTTGTGAGGGGGTGTCTGTGTCTGTGTCAGTCGATAGGGAGAGAATGAGTGTGTCGATGTTTGTTTGGTTCGAGGGAGAGAGTGGGTCGTTAGATTATGTGTGTTCGAGAGTCGAGGGTGAGTTTTGAGTTGAGAGTTGAGGTTGTGAGGGTGTGAGGCTGAGAGTATTTTTGAGTCGAGAGAGTTGAGGGAGTCGAGAATGTGTGAGTCTGTTGGGGTGAGTCGAGAGGTGTGGGTTTGAGTATGGTTTTCGAGAGTGAGTCGAGGTGTGAGATTGAGACTTGTTTCACAAAGACTTGTATTTGTTTGTCACAAAGACACCTTGTCGAGAGGTCAGAGTTGTCAGTCGAGAGGGTGAGGGTGTGATGAGGTGAGAAGGTGTTTGTTTGTGTTTGTGTTTGGGTCGGGGCTGTTGAGGGGTTTTTGAGTTTTGTTGATGGAGTCTGGGGAGTCTGGGGAGTCTTGTTGAGTCAAAGTTGGGTGGTTGGTTGAGGGTGGGGGGGTGTCGAGGGTGGGTAAATGATTGGGTATGGGTTGGTTCTTCGAGTCTGTCGTGAGGGTAAGGGTTGTGTCGAGGGTTGTGTCGTGAGGGTGAGAGAGTCCGGATGTTGTTTGTTTTGATGATTCGAAGTCGAGAGTGAAAGAGAGAGGCAGTCGAGGTGGGGGTCTGGTGAGTGTGCACCGAGAGTCGATTTGATTATGGATTGTGTCGAAAAAGAACAAAAATGAGAATCTCGGTTTTGGTTTAGGGGGAGTCGAGGGAGTCTGTTAGTTTTGAATCGAGTCTCGGTCAAATCCAAGATTTTGTTAACTTTATTGAAGATAAAAAAAAATTGATTGAAGAAAAATAGATAACTTTATTTAAAAAAAATTGATAAGATTTATAAAAATTGATAAAAAAAGTTTATGGAATGATGAAAAGATTGATAAAAAATTAGAAAAGAAAGGATTTTTACCACCAAATCAAAGATAAAAAATGCAAATCCTAAGATTTAACCATGGCTCTTGATACCAATTGAAGGTCTACGATTTCTAAGGATTTGGTAAATGATGGATTAGATCTATTGATAAATGGTGGAAATGGGGAAGGAGGAAGATGAAGTATAGAGAGAGAAAGGAGAGGGAAGAAAAGGAAAAGTAGAGAGAGAAAGTGATTAGATTAAATGAAAATGTTGTAAATGAATGAACCACCAACCCTAACATGCTAGGAGGGGTATATATAGCCCACCCTACATGTGGGCTATATGGACTATATTTAATACAAACTGGATCACGAGCCTAATACTATAATATATCGTTGGAGCGACCGATCCTTCATAAATACGTAAAAACGTATTTCCAACAACCCTCGCATCATTCGTTGGGAGAGCCTTAGCTTCAACCCATTTAGAAACGTAGTCGACGGCTACGAGGATGTACTTGTTCCCTTTGGAGGATGGAAATGGCCCCATAAAGTCGATGCCCCATATGTCAAAGATTTCACATTCTTGTATGAAATTTTGAGGCATCTCATCTTTATGTGTGATCTTGCCTTGGCGTTGGCAAGCATCACAATGCTTAACCATTTCGTGAGCGTCACGATAAATGGTGGGCCAATAGAATCCAGAGTCAAACACTTTCTTAGCGGTGTAGTTGGGACCAAAGTGACCGCCAATGGGTCTTATGGCAAGCAGCAAGGATTTGCAAAGCTGTCGGTCCATCAACACATCGACGAATGATCAGATCAGCACATTGTTTAAATAGAAAAGGGTCATCCCAAAAGTAAGTCTTAACATCATTCAAGAACTTCTTCTTTTGTTGGGATGTTAACCCTTTGATGAGAACACCACCCGCTAAGTAGTTTGCAATGTCGGCAAACCACGGGGTGTCATCATTGAGATTTATAGACATTAAGGTCTCAAGGGGGAAATAGTCATTGATCTCTTTGTTCGGATGATCCCCTTGATATGGATCCTCAAGTCTACTCAGATGATCCGCGGCTAGGTTTTCGGCTCCCTTTTTGTCACGGATTTCAATGTTGAATTCTTGAAGAAGTAAAACCCAGCGAAGAAGTCTTGGCTTAGAGTCGTGCTTAGTCATCAAGTACTTCAACGCGGAATGGTCCGTGTATACGATGGTGGTGGATAAAACAAGATAGGGGCGAAATTTTTCAAAAGCATAGACAATAGCTAAAAGCTCTTTTTCGGTTGTCGTGTAATGCAATTGAGCCCCCATCATTGTTTTGCTAGCATAGTGGATTGGTTGGAAGTGTTTGTTCACTCTTTGGCCCAAAACCGCACCAATAGCAAAATCGCTAGCATCACACATCAATTCAAAGGGTAGCTCCCAATTAGGGGTAACCAAGACCGGTGCCTTAGTTAGCTTATCCTTAAGAAGATTGAAGGCTTCGATACACTCTTTAGAAAAGATAAAAGGAGTATCTTTTTCCAAGAGGTGGGTCATCAGGCGAGCGATTTTAGAGAAATCCTGAATGAATCGACGATAGAAGCCCGCATGACCCAGAAAACTTCTCACACCCTTCACGGTTGAAGGTGGAGGTAATTTGGCTATGACATCTACTTTAGCACGGTCGACTTCAAGACCGGCTTTAGAGATTTTGTGTCCTAGCACGATGCCTTCTTTTACCATAAAATGGCATTTTTCCCAATTCAGAACAAGGCGAGTGTCTTCACACCACTTAAGCATACATTCCAAATTGGCAAGGCAAGAAGAGAAGGAATCCCCAAAGACCGAGAAATCATCCATGAAGACTTCCATGGTTTACTCAACCATGTTATGGAAGATAGCCAACATGCACCTTTGGAAAGTCCCGGGGGCATTGCATAAGCCAAAAGGCATTCTTTTGTAAGCAAATGTGCCATAGGGACAAGTGAATGTTTTCTTCTCTTGATCTTGGGGATCGATGGGTATTTGGAAATAACTCGAGAAACCATCAAGAAAGCAGTAATATTCATTACCCGCTAAACGTTCAAGCATTTGGTCCATAAAAGGAAGAGGGAAATGATCCTTTCTCGTGGCATCATTGAGTTTGCGGTAGTCTATACAAACTCTCCACCCAGTAACGAGACGGTTAGGAATCAACTCGTTGTTTGCATTGGGCACAACGGTTATTCCACCTTTCTTAGGCACACAATGGACTGGACTAACCCATGGTGAATCCGAAATAGGGTAAATCATACCCGCATCAAGAAGTTTGATAACCTCTTTTTTGATGACTTCATGGATTTTAGGATTCACCCTTCGTTGGCTTTGAATTGTGGGCTTAAAGTCGTCCTCCATGAGAATTTTATGTGTGCAAAAGTGAGGATCAATTCCGCGAATGTCGGAGATTTTCCAAGCGATAGCTCTTTTATGTTTCTTCAACACGGCGATAAGTCGGGCTTTTTCTTCTTCTTTCACGTCCTTGGCGATGATGACCGGTAACTTCTGGTTGTCTTCAAGGAAAACGTACTCGAGATGAGGAGGTAAGTCCTTAAGCTCAATAGTAGGAGGATCCTCAATAGATGGTGAAACTAACGATGGATCATCATTAGTCACCTCTTTAGGAGAAGGAGGAGAAAACGGGTCTTCATTGAGAAGTCTCTCAATAGTACGAATGTATTCATCCCAATCGGTGGAAGAATCATCATACTTAATATCGAGAGGACCCAAGCTAGCTTCGAAATCATCCAAGTCACTTTCTCCAAAAGGAGTCAATGCCAGAGCAATTGAGGCAACGGTCTCAACATTGGGTAGAGAAGAGAGAGTACTTTTGCAAGCATCATGAAAGTGTTCTTCACAAGCCTCATCGAGAACATCAATAGCATTAACACTCTCATATGAATAAGGTTGCTTAGAAATCTTACCCATGCTGAAGACAATTTTATCGTCACCAACTCTCATGATTATTTCTCCCGTGGCTACATAATGAGAGTGCGACCGGTCCTCAAGAAGGGACGTCCAACGATTAATGGAACAAGATGATCCATCTCGTAGTCAACGACAACAAAATCCGCCGGGAAGGTGAATTTGTCAACGCTAACGAAGACATCTTTGGCTATCCCCACTGGATAAGCAACCGTACGGTTAGCTAATTCCAAGGTCATTTTGGTGGGGACTAGCTCAGGGAGAGATAATTGCTTCCAAACACTTAAAGGCATTAAGTTTATACTGGCACCTAGATCGGCTGGGGCCATGCAATTCTCTACTCCCTGGAAGTTGCAAGGAATCAAGAAGCGACCCGGATCACCAAGTTTGGTGGGCAATTTCCTTAAGAGAACGGCAGAGCAATTCTCATTAAGTTGGGTCTGAGTAATGTCAAGAAGCTTCTCCTTGTCACTAAGAAGATCTTTAAATATTTTCGCGTATTTGGGCATGTGAGCGAGAGCCTCGGCAAAGGAGATGTTAAAATTCAATTGTTTAAACATTTTGAGAAAGTTGGAAACTTGAATATCATCCTTGCTCTTTTGCTTCTCTTTCCTCAACCTTGAAGGATAAGGTATATTGGATGAAGAAGAAGGCTTTAGGGGAGTAGGATCACTCACAACCACGGGTGGTGGGGAAATGGGGGTAGAAGGCAAAGGAGGTGGAGAAAGTTGCTCTTTTTCCTTGTTCACAGTCACGGGTAGAGGTGTAGGAAGCTCGGGTTCCATATAACCTTTTCCACTTCGAGTAGTGATTGCTTTCATCTCCCCTCTTGGGTTCGCAATGGTGTTACTCGGAAGAGTACCCGAAGAAGAGGGTTGATTACCTTGGAAGAGCGAACCGATCATATCACGTATGTTAAGCGCTTGAGTGCTGAAAGAGTCTCTCATGTCTGCACGAATCTCATTGCTTTGTTTTTCCACGTCATTCCTTAGCTCGGCTCGAATATCGTTCCCTTGTTTCGCCATTTCTCCCTTCAAGTTGACAAATTGACTCTGAAGATTCGTCACCATCTCTCGATTAGTCTTCATGAACGTCTCGACGTCTGGATTCAATTCCATCGGTTGATTGAGAGGTGGAGCTTGGTAAGCTTGAGAATTTCCTTGAGTTGGGTATGGGTTTCTTTGGGATTGATATTGATTGGTAGCACGAGGTTGGGATTGGTTGTTTCGGTTATAGCTTTGTTGTTGGTTTTGGTTTGGAGGAGGGAAACCGGGTGGAGCAAGATAGTTGTTTGAACGATAACTTAGCAAGCTACAGTCTCCTTGAGGACGAGCTTGATAGCCTCCCGTGGGATAAGTACCGTATGCGGCGTTAACGTTTTCAGAAAAATTGCCTTGGGTAGAAGGACAATCATTGTAAGAATGAGGACCACCACATGTGTCACAAGAAATAGCAACGGCTTTAGCTTGTTGAAAGTGGTTTGTGGCCATGGTCATGAAATCCTTGTGCATATCCGCGATTTGTCGGGTAAGTTCGGTTATCTCGGGATTGGAGGTAGTAGAAGAAACATTGACTCTCGAGTTAGATCTTGAGGATGCGGATGAATCCCAATTCTTGTGGTGAGTAGTCATGTTTTCAATCAACTCTCTACACTCCTCCGGTCTCCTTTTAATAAAAGTACCACTGGCGGCGGCGTTGATCGTGTCACGATCACGAAAAGTGAGACCATTGTAGAAAGTATCAATGAGAGTGACGGGGAGCATGTTGTGATTTGGACAGCGGTCGATCAAATCATTGTATCATTCCCAAGCATCAAAGAGCGATTCATCATTGTCTTGCATGAATCCACTAATTTGGTTCGAAGGATTGTGACCATGGATGGTGGGAAGTAGCGCGACAAAAAGCGTTGAGTCATGTCATTCCAAGTATGAATAGAATTCTTTGGGAGACGGTCAAACCATTTTTCGGCATGGTGAGAAAGTGAGTGGGGAAATAGTTGAAGGCGAAGGTCATCCATAGAAACACCGGGCGACTTCATGCTTTGGGTGATGGTAATGAATTTGTCGAGGTGTTTGTTGGCATCATCATCCGGAATTCCGCAAAATGGGTTAGTTTGCACTTGTTGGATCATGTGATACTTCAACGAAAACTCCTGAGCCGTGACGTGCATCGGCGCAATCGGGCCTCCGCGTCCGTTCATGGTGGGTTGACACAATTCCTCCATTGTTCGTAAATCAGGTAGGGGGACATTGTTGTTGTTGTTGTTGTTGTTATTGTTATTCAAATTGGGTAGAGGTGGGTTATTATTGTTGTTATGAACACCAGCCATATCTAGATCTTCACGAGTCTCGGGCTCAGAATAGTTCGAAGATCTAGTACGCATACACCTGCAGAAGAAAAATACACAGAGAGAATATCTATATAATCTTTTTGGTGCAAAACCTTTGGAAAAGAATTGCTTTTTATGATGTTTCAATGTTTTTGTATTTTTGAAGAATTATATATTTTTTTTTTTTTTGGTTTTTGAAAATTTTTAAAGCAAGGAAAATAACGTTCAAAGAACGGATCCCAAAATTCAATGCGTCTCTCACTAGAAACCGTTAATCGTAACGAAAAGAGCCGGCAACGGCGCCGTTTAATACTTGGTTTTTACCCCTCGTATCAAAATTCGTAGTCCCAAGTCTTTTCGAATTGATTACCAGTCTAAAGTGCGACTCAATTAGCTTTTGGTGAACAAGAGAATAGTTTGGTTGATTATCTATTTTAAACTAATAGCAAATAAATGTAAATGTCGTTGAGTAAAATAAAGCTTTTAAAATCTTATCGTCCGAATCTCTTCGAATTGACTATTGGTTCAAAGTGCGACTCAATTGTATTTTGGTGAACAAGAGAATGGTTTGGGTTGATTATCTATTTTAAACTAATAGCAAATAAATGTAAATGTCATTGAGTAAAATAGAGCTTTTAAGATTAAACTAAAGTAACGAGTAAAAAGTAAATGCTTGAAAACTTAAAGACAAGATTAGGAAAATTACTTGAACACTTAATAAATCTAGAACTTGGAAACTTTGCAAAAACAAGAAATTAAACAATTGGAAAGCAAACAATTACTGCCAAATCGGAATATCCAAAATGCACTGATCGGAATGTGTAGTCGGAAAACACTGATCGGAATGTAGGAATGAATCCCAATCAGAATATAAAAAACTTCCCTAGTCGGAATGATGCGATCGGAATATGGGACAAGTAAGCTAATCGGAATGTTAAAACCAAGCAATCGGAATAATATGAAGATGAGTCAAATCGGAATATATAGAAAAACATTCAATCGGAATGTTAACAAGCAATACTGGTCGGAATAATTAAGGCATCCAGATCGGAATACTATGCAAGATTCCAATCGGAAAGAGGCCAAACTTATGCAATCGGAATGTGTAACAACAACCCCGCAATCGGAATATTTTGAAATGCAAACAATCAGAATGAGCCAAAAATGGTCCAGATCGGAATCCAAACTCCCTAATCCAATCAACACGATCGGAATATTGGAGATGCAAATTGGAATGTCTTAAAACCCTTTTCCGATTTGGAGATCGGAAAGAGGGGGATGCAGTCGGAATGTAGCGATCGGAAAGGGGTTTAAACCCTTTCCGATTTATGTGGGATTCGAAAAATAAGCAAGTAATAAGCTATTTTGATAAGCTAATCACCAAACTTGAACGAATCTATAATAAAATGGATTAAATAAGCACAAATAACAACTTATCCAAACTTAAAATAAGCAAACTTTTAAATCAAACCATAAAAAGAAGAACTTTTTAAGAAAACTTTTAAAAGTAAATAAGCTAAAAGAAGCGAATAATCCAATAAGCCAAGGATCTTAAAGCTTAATAGAATGAAAGCTTATGTAGGAACAAAAAGATTAACTTTTTAGCACAAAAACATCAAGATCAACACGGATTTAATGTATTACGCACCAAAAGTTAACTAGAATCAAGAAAGGTAGAAAGAGATGAAAGATTAAAAGCTTAACTAGAACTTGATTAATGAAATCAACAATACAAAAGGTTTAATCTTGAAAGATTAAAAGAAAGAAAAGATGAAAACTTAGTGAGAGAAAGTGGAGAACTTTCTCTCTCTAAAACTAGAAAGAAAAGTGAAAAATGAAACCTAAAACTAAAAACTAACTACCTTCCTAATGTGTATTAGGAGGGTATTTATAGGGAAAAATGGGAAGGAGTGCATGTGTTGCCTCTTCTTTCTTTCTTGCTTAACGTCTTCTCGACTCGATTTAGTTCTTTGTCTTTTCTCGATGTCGTCTTGGGATTTGAACTTGTCTTGTTAATTTTCTTCTTTAATTTAGACTTGAGTTCTTTGACTTCATTAAACTTCCGTCTTTAGACTTTTTCTTCGATAAATCTTTAGAATAGGCCTTGGACTTCCGTTCTTTTTGCACTCTTGATCTTTTGACTTCGTCTTTTCTCGTTTTCTTCGATAAAAGCCCGTGAAAGCCCGTGTTTTCTTCCTTTTTCATCTTTTGGTCCTAAAACACAATAAAAACACAAACCACGCATAATTCCGACTTTTACGACATAAAATACAAGTTTTGGTCTTGTTATTATTGGAAATAAGTGGTAAAAGGATAAGTGTTTTCACACTTATTACATCCTAATTGTGATATTAAGGTGTGGTGAGGCTTATAACTTGGGGATAATCAAGTGTGGGGTAACAAGGTTGCATTAATCAAGTTTATTTTCCAAAAAGTCACCTTTCTGTTTTTGATTTTGTACTCTAACCTTGTTGAATCTTAGCAGGGTTGTTATTGGAAGCTTGTACTTGTTCTTGCTAGTACATAAGCTCATAAATTCGTGGGTGTGGATGTACATCCATGAGGTTTGCATACTTAATCCTAAAATCTGCTTAATTCTTGATTTTTGGTGATATTTGTATGTGACTTGTGTTCTTGTGAATTTTGTGGCTTAAAACTGCTTGAATCTGTTCATCTTAGTTATTGTTGTGTTAATTTGGGCTTGGGTGGTCTTAAATCTCACTTTTGATTTGAAAAACTTGGTTTTGAAAAGTTAAAGGGGTGTTTGGGATTACCTGTTTGAGATTGAATCTTGGTATTGTGTTATTAGAAGTGTGTATTTGTGCTTGGTATATGTTATACACTTGTTTGAGAGTGTTTTGCTGCAAGTTTTTGGACCTAAACCTTAAAATCAAACAATCTGCTATATCTTGTTGAGTTTGACTATTTTTGACCTAAGAATTTGGGAAAACCTAGAGTTTATGCATGCTTAGGGTTAAAAGCTGTTAAAACATCATTTTTGTAACCTGTTTGTGAGATTTGAGGTGTTGAATCTGGCTTGTGTGTCAAATACATCAGCAAAGTGAAATCTGCTAGTGTTTAGTGTTCATCAGTAACATTCATAAGCTTGAATCTTAATTTAGGCTTTAAGCCATTGCATGAAAACTGTTTAAACTTGTTCATTAGAGTTTATAATAGCTTGTGTATGCTTTTGGTTAAATTTGGTTGGCTGATTATGGCTAAAACTGCTTATAAGTGCTTAACTGCTTATTGTCTCATGTATGTGCTAGATCTGGTACTTTATTGATTAAACTGTATCAATTGGGTGATTGTGATTGTGATCTTTTGATTGTTATTGACTCCTTTTGATCCAAAGATCATTTGGGTACCTTTGTGTAATCTGAATCTCAAAAAAGTTCACTAAAGACAAAAAGTCAAACAAGTCAAGCAGTGGAAAAAGTTTCCACTGCTCAACACCCAAAACTAGCCCCTGCTAGTGTAAAATTGAACTCAGCTTATCAATAAGCTATTTTAGCTTATCCAGACTTGCAACAACTTATATTTTGTGATAGATCTTCATTATTTGACCCATTTGATTAGACTGGAGCTTATTGGACTTGGACTTTGACTTTTTACTAGAAAACCAACTCATTTGACTTTTTCATAAGTGCTTATTTGATTTTTCCAGCTTATTGAGTCAGCTTATTTGAAAACTCTTTGTTGATTTTGCTTAATTAAGTCATTTAAAAGCTTTAGAAACTTGAATCAGCACTTGGGGTGGCCTAGAACTCAAAAACGAGAATTTTGTCGTTTTCTGTAGATTGCTTATTGCATTTTCAGGCTTATTCCTTGGGCTTAATTCAAATTTCTTTTTACAAAAGTCTTATTTAGGACAAAATAAGCTTGGGTGTCTAATTTTAGCTTATGGCATTGGCTTATAGCTTAATGGGCCAAAAAGCCCATTAAGAATAAGCAGTTTGGTATAAGCTAGCTTATTTCACACTTTTAGCTTTTGGGCCTTTGGAAAAAGTTGTTTAAAATCAAATTTTGAGTCAAGTAGTGCTTTTTGGGCTTAATTTGGACACTTTTTTATATTGGGCCCATATTTGGCCCAATTAGGATCTGTTTTGGGTATAGCCCATTTTCAAGGCCCATTAAGGGTATTTAGGTAATTTCACTTTCCCTTCTGAGTTATTTAGGTTAAATTAAGCTCGTTTGCAAGTTTTTAGAATTTTTTATGATTTTTGGATTTTTAATAATATTTTAATATTATTTTATTGTTAAAAATTAAAAGTCTGATTTTCTAACTTTTTATATTTTTCCTAGATTATAGATACTTAATTAGGAATTTTTCCACTTTCCAAATATTTTTGAGTCTTTTAATTATTTTCTAGAATTAATTTAAGTTTTAATTGATTTTTATAGTTTTTAATTGTTTAAAAATAGTTTTTAGTGGATTTAAAATTTTGAAAAATGCTTTTTAGCTTAATTAGGGTATTTTTGAGGTTTACAAACTTTAAAATCTTGTTTGGGACTTTTTAATAGTTAATTTTGATTTTTAGGGCTTTAATTAGCATTAAAAAGTCATTATTTAATTAATTAAAAGGTTTTGGCAAGTTTGGATTTTTGTAAACTCTTAGAATATTTTGGTGGATTTTTAGTGATTTTTGGTAATTTTTTAGGGTAAAATTTTAATTTTAGTACTTTTTACGGTTTTACGTGTACACCTTTTTCGTCTTAATTTAATCCGTCTTCGTAACCGTCATTCTCTTCTAATCTCATTTCTATCATTCTTTCTCACAAATATAATCACAAAGATAATCAATTCATTACACACATACTAAGCCTCCTTGAGAACGATCCCCACTTTGGGTCATAACTTGTGGTTTTCCGAAACTACTTGTTAACACTTACCCTAATTGCCTTGTTTTCCTAAACAAGTGCTAATTTACAATCATCAAACGACTACAACTCTTTAGATAGAAAACGTGTCAACAATTGAGGGGGGGGGGGGGGCAATTTTCAAGAATTTGGATTATTCGATGTCGCTGATTCTACATACATTCAAGGTGTCATGAAAATATTACCAATTTTTAGGAAGCGAAGACAACTTCGAGCATGACATTATGAGGAAGATCTACCTTCGCTGAAAAGAGCCACAGGATTCAGTCATATGTTGTTCTAATCTCTCGGATCAAGCCTGGTAATTGGTAAAATTATGAATATGTGTATTTACATATACTAGGCTTGTGTGGCAAGGTATAGTGCTAGAGTATGAATTTTTTCAAGAATTACTCAGGAAGTTCAAAATCATTCATAAATCATACTCGAACAATAAAACCTAACCCTCATCAATTTGAGAGGGAGCATTAATATGTTCAAGGGTCAATCATAATTTCATTTGACATCGGCTGCTTATCCATTGGTATCCAAAATATTAAGGATTGACAATTTGGATAAGGGGAGAAAATGGGATTAAGGTGACTTGTAAATCTATGTGATTAAGACAAAAAGGACTTAAACGAAAATCCTAACTTAATATGTATTATCCATATTAAAGGGGGCCGTTTTGATGAAAAAAACACTTAAGGTACAAAATATTTGATATTTATATCACAAGTACCTTAGTAATATTCAAGGAATTTTCATGGTGACAAATACTTACCTAAAACACACTTAATTCACGACAGATGTGGTGACAAAAGGGTGTTAGTAATAGGTATAAGTCTAATGATTCTTACAAAACCGGAGGAATCTTCCCAAGGACAATCCATAGCTAGAAATAGTAGTCCTTAGGAAAGATGGGAAAAAATTGTGAATGTAGCAGAATGACGACCAAGTACTTAAGCTAGCACTAGAATAATCACAACAAGGTGCTAGTTATGACGTATTGGTAAGCATTGAAGGAGCCCAAGAATGAAAAAGAATTGTACAGATAAAAGGTGAAAACAAAGAAGCCCTCCTTACAACTTAGGAAAAAACAGGGTCAACACATATACTATCAGGATCATATTAATGATGCTCAGTATTAAGGACAAGGCAACATGGACCCAATGATGTAATGCACAACCCTTCCCAACTAACTCAACTATCTCTCAAAATATATTTGTTTTAATGTCACAGAGTTGAACACTTTGTTTGTCGGTTTATTCACTCCAAATAAATTGATATTAAAAGGTGGAAATCCTCTCCGGCCTCCGATTACTAAATCAAAACGCGCAATTGTGCCTAGAGCCCCGAGATTATCAAATATCTCATTAGGACACTTTACAGTTACTCCTTGCTTATTCATACACCATGAAAAGTAAGAGATTTTACGAGTCCACGCAATATTCTTGTAACACTGGCAGAAAATCTGAGTGATACAAAAGTATTACAATGAAGATGGAAATCATGCTTGAGTGGAAATCCAGGTGATCTTGCCAGAACACTTAGAGTGACACTATTTAGTGTTCACAATGACGAGTTGAAATCCTTCTAGTGTTAACATCAAATAACACTACGGTATGTGACAAGCATGATTCTAAATGAATCAAGCTCGTGACACTAGTGTTAATCCTAAATCAATCCATAACACAAGATCTAGATTAGATCTAGAGAGAGAAAGATAAGAAAGTAGAGAGAGAAAAAAGAGAGAAGTGGTGGAAGGTTAATAACTTTAAAGAGAGAAAGTAAATGAACCAACACCCTCTTCTACACATGGAAGAGGGTTTATATACCCGTGAGCTTGGTGTGCTCATGGGCTTTGTCCTTGGTTCAACCTTGGCTTACAATTGGGCATAAAGCCCCTAACTTATACAATATTAGCTTAAAGTCCAAGCCCGGTTATCCCGACTAGCCTATTACTATACAAGACCTTTAACGACTAAGATGACCTATTACATTCTTATTCGACTATATGAAATATAGGGCTAACAATCTCCCTTAATGTATCAGTCATCTTTAAATACATAAGATGATTGAGTGAGTACATTCTTGCGGAGGTGATCTTCCTTTTTAGGTCTTGGTCTTGATCTTGATCTTGTTTGTAACGTCTTTGTTCCTTCATGCTTTCGTGATCTTTATCTTGAGCCTTTGTCATTTGACTTCGAGTGCTTGAGATCTTCAATCTATCCTTGATAGTCTTCATCTTGTGCTTTTGTGACAAAGATGACCTATTACATTTTTAGGGATCTTGTTTATCGCCATCTTGTGCTTCTATAACTTCTGAATCAACATGTTCATACTTTGTTGATTTCGAAGGGCTAACAATCTTCCATACATATATAGTTGTACTTAGACCTTGAGGTATCGATTGATAATCAGATTAGCAGAAGTCTTTAACTTTTAGTACGAACATGTGAGGACGACTTCGATTGGAACACAGCTACACCACCTTCTTGATATGCTGCAACATATATAGACACGAACGAAATTGGTTTGAACATTTCGTCCTAACTCTGTAGCGTTTTACCTCCGGTCGGTGAATATCATTAGACGGTATTAGATACCGTACATGTGATCGGGTAGATTCGATTAAGAACCTCCTTGACAGGGTTTCCCGGCGGTAGTAGCCGGTTCTCTTTACTCGACCGTCTCAAAGCAGATTGCGAAAGTAAAGAGTGAATCATAAGGATAAATTATCCGTCCGATTAGAGTCGTCAATTCAGAATTTCTGGAACAAGTTTGATTCTAAAAGAATCGCACCATTGTTGCTTTCCAGTTTGTCACAATCTCGATTCATAAAGAATCTTGCGAGTTACCTACCGCAGTGCTGTTTGAGGTTGACATTGGAAGGATTTCCATTGGTCACCATGAACACTAAATAGTGTCCCTCTGAATGTTCTAGCAAGATCACACGGATTTTGCGAAGAAACCTGGAATCAAGTTTGAGTTAATAAAGAACCAAACTTAGTTGCTTTCCAGTTCTTACAAGTTTGATTCGTGTAGAATCGCACAAGTTACCTACCATGAGCTTGTTTGATGTTGACTCAAGAAGGATTTCCATCTTCATTGTAAATCGTATGACTTAGATGTTTTGGCAATATCACAAGGATAATGCGTAGGACTCGATTGTGTCCTAATGAGATAATAGATTAATATCTTTTGGCTCTAGACTCGATAAGTGCATTTTAGTAATTGGAGGCTGGAGCAGACTGCCACCTTTTCAATACCAACTAACTCGGAGTGAGAAACTCAATAGATAACGTGTTAATCTTTGTGATAATGAGACAAGTTTATTTTGAGAGAAACTCGAATGGCTGGGAAGGGTTGTGCATTGCATCATGGGTTGTGCATTGCATCATTGGGTCCATGACACTTGTCTTCAATAGATGTGTTAACCCGGTTTCTGTCGAAGTTGCATAGAATATTCAACTCCTTCAATGCTTACCAATACGTAATCACTAACACCTTGTTGTGATTGTTCTAGTGCTAACTTAAGTCATTTGTATGCATTCAGTTTCAATCAACTCCATCTTTCCTAAGGACAACTATTTCTAGCTACGAAATGTCCTTGGATAGATCCCTCCGGTTCTGGTTGGATCATAGGACTTAGTTTTCTATCCTAAACCACCTTTTGACTCCATTGTTCCATCGTGGATAGTAGGTTGTTTTAGGTATAGATCGTAACCATAAAACCATTAAAAAACCATTCAAAGTGTTTGATAAAAATCAAAACTTGTAACACTTTGAGAGTTTTGCATTTTCAAAATACCCCCCTACACACATGCATCGATATTCGAAATAGTTTAGCATGTGAAGGAAAGAGTTGCACTTGTGTCTATATATTACATTTTAATCACATTTTCTCCCCTATCTCTAATATAAAATTTTAATACTAGAGATACCAATTGATTAAAATATGACAGTTTCTAAAAATCGTTTGGAGAGAAAGATGTGTGCATGCATGAATCATGGAACATTTTGTCGTGCTGCTCTCTCTCAACAGTATATGTGTGTCTTGAAACAAAATTTGACAATATTTTGGAAAAACAACACCAAAAAATATGTTAAGGTACGGAGTTGAGATGCCTTATCCAATATAGTATATTACATATGACAGTTTTAAACCATTTTTGGAATGTGTTGGATATATAAAATATGACAATATCTAAGATGCACCCAACAACATTAAAGGCTTTGATTTTAAAAACATTCCCCTAAAAAATTGATCCAAATAACATATGAAATGTTTCAGATATAAAAACCACATTATGAGGAAGGGAGTGTTGAATACAAAATTTTGAAAGATTTAGAAAAACCTTTTGAGAACTTCTTGAAAAATTGTGTTCAACGGTTTTAAAAATATCATGATAGAAGACTTCTCTTCTATTTCTTAGTAAAGCGCACTGAAACGTACACTCCCCTTTCGGGTCCATTTTTCATGAGCTCAAAACTTCGATTGTTTTGTGAGAAGCTCATGACCAAGAAAAATTAATTTCCCGTTGATAAGGATAAGCTGTCATTCGTGATAAACTTTCCTTAAGGTGAAGTCCGAGTTCTAAGTTGACATTTACTTAGAAGTTGTTTTTCATGAACTTAAAAACTTGGAATGTTTTTATGAGAAGCTCATGACCAAGAAATATAATTTCTCGTTGAGAAGGATAAGTTATCATCCGTGATAAACTTTCCTTATTTGAGGCCCGAGTCCTAAGCTATGGTGCACTTAGAAGTCATAATGAGAAATTATCAAGCAGAATCATTTGCCAGAGCCTCCAAATCTTCTGGATTCAAGTACTTCATACCAAGATGGCCAATGAGGTACTCAAACCTATCTTGTGATAGAGATTTTGTAAACAAGTCTGCTATCTGGTACTCAGTTCTAACAAAGTATAATTCCATGATACCATGTTCCACTTGTTCCTTAATGAAGTGATATCTGACATCGATGTGCTTGGTGCGGGAGTGCTGAACCGGATTGCAAGAGATGGCTATGCCGACTTTGAGTCACATCGGTATTTTATCAAAGTGGAAGCCATAATCCGTGAGTTGATTTCTCATCCAAAGTACTTGAGCACAACATGCGGATAGAGACACATACTCTCTTTCGCCTGATGATAATGAAGTACAATCCTGCTTCTTTGACGACCAACTCACAAGTTTGTCTTCCCCTATAAATTGTAAGCCACCAGAAGTACTCTTTCGAGTATCGAGGCAACCTGCGTGATGAGAATCTGAAAAAGCTATTAGATGAAAGTCAGTTTACTTCGGATACTAGAGTCCCATGTGAATGGTATTTTTAAGGTACCGAAAGATCCGTTTAACCTCTTTGATGCGCTTTTCAGTAGGTCTGGCTTGATATCGTACACAATAGCATGTAGCATGATGAATTTCAGGCCTGCTGGCTGTAAGGCACATGAGGGAACCGATCATACTACGATATCGTGTTTGATCTTTGGGTGGTGAGTAAAAGTCAGCATCTAGGGATGAGGTCGACAATGGTGTACCAACACGAGCACATGATGTCATACCATGCTTTTGAAGTATCTCTTGAGCATACTTAGCTTGTTTAATATGGATACCATGTGGGGATTGATGAATCTGGAGCCCTAAAAAGAATTTTAGCTCCCCCATCATTGACATTTCAATTTGCTGTCCATTAGTTTTACAAAAAGTTTTAAAAGTTTTGGGTTCGTAGAACCAAAAATAACATAAACTTGCACAAGCAATATGTCACCCCCCATATTTATTAATAAAGAGAGTAGGATCAATGGAACCTTTGGAGAATCCTTTGGATACCAAGAAGTTTGATAGTTTATCGTACCACGCCCTTGGAGCTTGTTTGAGTCCATATACGGCCTTCTTGACACGGAATACTTTGTCAAGATGATGAGGGTCAATGAATCCTTCCGGCTGATTCACATATACTTCCTTCAAATGACCGTTGAGAAAAGCAGTTTTAACATCCATCTGATAAACCGTGAAGCCCATATGTGTAGCATAAGCAAGGAATATCCTGACTGCTTCCAAACGAGCGACTGGAGCAAATGATTCATCAAAATCTATTCCTTCTTGTTGACGATATCCCTTATCCACAAGACGAGATTTGTTTTTGGTGATTGTTTGTTCTTCATCTAATTTATTTTTTAGATCCATTTAAAATCGAGTATCAATATTCCATAGGGTTTGTCAACAAGTTCCCAAACCTTGAGACGTTCAAACTGATGAATTTCATCTTGCATTGATTCAATCCACGCATGATCAGTCATGGCTTGCTTAATGTTTGTAGGTACAGTTGAACTCGCGATGAGTGCATACATACACACGTCACCATCGGTTTCGAGTTGTCTGCGTGTTCGAACCGGTTGTGAAGGATTTTCAATGACTTGAACCAGTGGATGATCGCGTGTCCAGTGGTGAGTGGATGGATATCGTTGATAAAATGTATGCATGTTTGACGGATCAACATGTTGAGTAGAATACTATCCGACTTCGTGTACCGGTGTATCGCATGGGTTGATAAAATCGTCTTCACCAAACTGTGCATCGACTACTTGATTGGTGTTTCCTACCGTAGCATTAACAGTTGATGATGGTTGTAAGACAGTATCATGAGTTTGCTGATTATTCTCTAGAATTTTCTCTTGAGCAACGATTGTTGAAGTAGATGTAGTTGTGTCTTGTTGACTTGGTTCGGGTGCATCAGCAGTATTGACAACGGAAGGCTTTGATAAAACTTGATTGTTTCCATAGTAATATTCATCAAACATCAGATTATATAAGTCAACCAGCTCAATCATTTTTTTTCTTATCCGTCGAGTCTGCTGTAGGAATATTTTCTTGAAATTCTTGCACGGGACGTACACTGTTTTGTGTAGGTGCCATCGATGGACATTGAGGAGCGGGACTTGAGCTGTTGTGGTCAAGTATCATTTGTGGCATTTGGTCAAAGTTCACATGAATTGTTTCGACAATAATCCGTGTTCTCTTGTTGTAGACTTGATATCCTTTCGACAATGTAGCATATCCCACAAAAATACATGTATCACCTTTTTCTTACGTTTTATCGAGATTCTCACCGTCTTTAAGAATGTAACATAAAGATCCATATATGTCAAAGAACTTAACAGTAAGTTTCATGTCATTGATGATGTGGTAAGGTGTCTTTTCATGTCTATGGATTACAAGAGAACGATTCTGAGTATAACAGGCAGTTGCAATTGCTTCAGCCCAGAAGAATAGTGGTAATTTTGATGCAAAAAGCATTGTTCCAACAACCTCGAACAATGTACGGTTCTGTCTTTCAACAACGTTGTTTTGCTCAGGAGTTCGAGCAATTGATGTTTGATGTTCGATGCCTTTTTCTTGAAAGTAGGCTTGATGAGTTTTATTCAAAAATTTAGTACCCCTATCCGTTCTGACTGTTAAGACTTGAGCTTGAAGATTGCGTTGTATCATCTTGAGAAATTTTTTGAGAACCTTCGGTGTTTCGCCTTTGGACCTTAAGAAGTAAGTCCATGTATATCTGGATTAATCATCAACAATCACGAGAATATACTTTTTCCCATCAATACTCTCTACACGCATGGGGCCACATAAATCCATGTGTAGAAGTTCCAATCGTCCTATTGAGCTTGGGGTAGTCTTGGTTTTGAAAGACTTTCGTTTTGCTTTCCCCAACTCACAAGAAGAACAAAGATGGTCTTTGACGAATTTCAACTTAGGAAGACCGGTCACAATATCATTCTTCGAAAGCAAGTTGATGGTGTCAAAGTTGCGATGTGACAATCGTTGATGCCATAACATGCTTGAGATGATGAGACTTTAGCCATTAAACAAATTGGATTTGATGAAGATGTGTCTTGAAAAGTTACTGTGTAGAGATCAGAACCACGAGAACTTGTGAGAATGTCATTCCTGTTGTAGTCTCTAACATAGCAAGTAGTTTTGCGAAAATCCACTTCCAAATACGCATCACAAAATTGACCAACCGAGAATAAATTTTATTCATTCCCTTGACGTAATAAGCCCGTTTGATAGTGATATTCCCTTGAACCAAATCTCCATATCCGATTATCAGTGCAAACTGATCATTTCTAAACCGTACCGTACCCAAAAACTTCTCCGCGAAGTTAATTAGAAGCTTGAGATTGCCCGTTATGTTTTTGGTGCACCCAGAGTCCATGATGAAGAGAATGATCTCGACGAGCTGCATAAGAATTAGGAGACAATGTAGAGTTTGACAAATTGGATCCCTCGATAGAAGTGGGTTCCAAAATATTAGTAGGCCTAGATGAAAGTCCTAGAGGCAAGCTAACATTCATAGACCCAATTACTATAGTGGTTATCTTAGGTACCCATTTGTATCCGGGTGGTGTAAATCTTGAGTACCCCCGTTTACACGTCCTAATCATGTTTTCATAAAGCTTCCTTAACGTGTTTTATTTTTGCTGAGTAGTGGAATCTAACGCACTTAGCTTCTTAAGTGGTTGATTAGTGGATTGGTTCAAAGTTCTTGTGGTTTTCTAGTACTAGTGGGCACAAGAATAGGCATCCTAGTTCTAGAATTCACGCCATTATGATTAAAAGCACAAGCATTATGATTGAAAGTATGAACACATTTTCCACATTTAACACAAGCAAATTCAGCATTTGAAGTCTTAACATTCAAACTGTCATTACATGCAGTCACAGACTTTTTATTCTTAGAGAACTTAAAATTCCTACGACGGTCTTCTACTTCTATCTTCTTCACTTTGCTATTGTTAGGCATGACCTTATCTTGCATTCAAGTGCTCTTAAGCTGTGGTCCGCTAACGCTAGTAGTGGGAATTACTCCTATAGAAGAAGACACACGTTGATTAGTTTTCCTGATATTCTGAGGTAACCACTAAACTAGTAAACAAGAAGTACGTGTTGATCTTATACATTCCTGGGGAAATCACATTAGTGCTCTTATAATTTCCTAGCTTAGGCAAAGTTTGTGGGGGTTTTCCCAAAAACAGATGATTTAGGACATTTAACCGCATTCGGTTGACGAAAAGCGGATGGTTTATCCAAAATAGACGTTCCTTTCATTTTCTCAATGAGTTTTTGTAACTTACTGATGGTTATGTCCCTTTCTTGTAGCTGAGCTTTCAAATCATTTATTTCGAAACCTTTTTCATTAAATTGATGAAACGAAGAGGCTGCAAGTTCTTGACATTTTTAAGATTATGAGATTTTTCACCACTTTGTAAGGCAAGTTCAAGAGAAATGGAGTGTTTCTCAAGTTGGGAAAAACTTTTCGAAAGTTTGTAATATGACCGAATTTGTTTCGAAAGCTTAACTTCAAGATTTTGACATTTCACGTCCGTTTATGACACTAGACATGCTACATGACAATATTGATCAAGATCAGTATATACACCAAGTATAGCATTCATATGGTCAGCGTAATAGTATTCCTTAGAAAGTTGATCAATTTTGTTAAAAAGTTAATGTTCTTGTGTCTTTAATTTAGGTTGAAGAAAATCAACTTCGTCTCCAAGAGAGTTAACATATCTTAAATTAGTTATCATTTCCTTAGTGAGAGCTTTATAAAACATTTACACATTATTTGAAAGATCATCGATGGTTAGAACAATACATTGTTGAATGATGACTTCTACTTGTGGGTTAGGTTTAATATTCCAAACGGTATCTCTAGAAACTTTTTTCATAATCGATGACACCTTTGTTCAAAATTAAAACCCTTTGTTTTATAAACTCAAATTGCTGAACACTTTTAGATTTCTCATTGGATTTAAGTTTTTCATCCTAAATTCGTTTTTCTAACAAAATTGATTGCTTTTTGAAACCCCTTTTTGAAGAAACTTTCTTTTCCGTTTTATGACTCGTTGGTGGAAGATTTGTAAAAAAAATCTTGTTCTTTTGAAAGTTCTTTCTGAGGAACAAACTTAATATGATGATTATAATTAGAGACTTTCTTCGTGATGATGAATGATTTCGTCGCAGTCAGGGGAAAGCATAAGGGCAAGATTATCATTATAACAACTGATATCATAAAGAGCAGGCTTGATACTTTGAACTTTCTTGAGATATTCAGGCTTAACAAACTCGTTTTCATATTTCTATTGAGAAAGTTCATAGTTTGAATAGATTGACCTGTTTTGTAAACAACGTTTAACGTTTCGACTCTCTTTTCCAAAGCAAGAACCTTTTCAATATCGTTTTCTTCACGAGTTTTATAAAGCTTAGTTTTTTCTTTGTTAACCAACTAAAGTTCAGAAACCTGGAGTTTATGTAACAGCAGTTGTTCTTCAAGTTCCGATATCTTTTGTTTTGAAATAGGAATTTCATGTGTTACCTCAGAACAATATTTTTTGTTGAGCACCTTATGTTCATATACCAAACCATTAGCTTTAGCAACTCGTCGATCAACTTCTTTTACATAATCTCAATCTTTAATCATTTATATCTCCCTGGCTAAGGATGGATTTGCTTGCTTCAAACGTTTATTAGCCTCTTTGTTTTCATCAATTTCATGTTTGAAAGTACCAATAATAGACGCAAGAAAATCACGGTCCTCATTCGATTCAGTATCCTGAGCAGCATTACCGTCATCATTACACATATGTTGTGAATCCATAGAGATATTGCTATCCCCCGTGTCCATTACATATGTGTCATTGATGCTTTAGGGTTGCTCAGGATGTCGTCCTTCATTAGCAAACACATTATAGTTATCGTATGATGGTACCTTTTCAATTGGTCCAATATTAAAGATAGATCTAGAATTGTCAGCAGTCTCCAGAATCACTTCTTGAATCTTTGCCATGTACACATAATGTGCCTCCAACTCTTGATCATCGGCTTCATCATCAGTGTCATCATGCCAATCAACTTCATCTGTTGTGAGCGGAATCCCTGCCTCTTCTTTCTTACACATCAACATCTTTTCCTTGCGATATGCAGAATTCTTAACCTGTTTTGGCTTCTTGCATTCTCTAGCCATATGCCCAAATTCCTTGCAATTGAGGCATTGAATCCCAGTCGTCTGTACTACAGGAGTGCCTACAGTTTCTCTAGCCCAAACTTGGTTCGGCAACCTCTGATTATCATACCTTGCATTTCTATCATATCTGGGTGCATTATCAACTTCTTTGTATCTCGCATTGGATGATGATCTGAGGTTGTTGTTGGTAGGTTTGTATTTCTTCTTGTAGGTAGCGGTGAGTAAAGAAATGAGTTGCTCAATCTTCTTGTCCCTTAAAGTTTGTTTTTCATCATGTCTCCATCTAACTCGGTGTCATACTTTGGAGGTGGAGTGGGGACAACTTCTTTTGCTTTGTTTCGAGTAGCTAGAGATTTTTTGGATGATCTTGATGGCCTTGAGGAATGAGAAGGTGCTTTTTGAAGGTGAACGGGGTTTGGTGAAGTAGCAGCAATAAATGCAATTGAGTTAGCCAAATGTTATGCCTTTTCAGTCCTAAGTTAATTCACTTCATTCTGATGTTGTTTCAAGATATCATAAAGTTTGTGATATGAGATGGTCTTGATATCTTCCCTTCTTAAACAAAGTCACAAACCTTTGCCATTCCGGCTTTAGTTGAAGTAAAAACCAAACATTGGCATGATGATTGGAGATGGTACACTGATTTTTGACAAGCGCATTCATCATTTTGTAGATACTCGAGTAGTATGAGTCAACTGATTCACCATCTTTGGATGTGAATTTTCTAAACTCCCAAAGTAGATTAGTCTCGAGATCTTGAACATTAATCGATTCACCTTGCTTCAATCGATGAATTTCATTCCATATTTTCATTACATTAGGACATGCATCAACCGTGGAATAGATATCGTTATCAATCCCAGTGAGCATGTAGTTCACATCATCTGCTTCAGCTTGGAGAATTTTCCTTTTCTCAGGAGGACAAGTGTCGAATTTCTCCATAGCTCTTGTAGTTGATGAAGTACCATCCTATACCTGTGTGGTAATTGGTCTGAATTCAAAAACGGGAGGTGCATTTTCAAGGCAATGACAAAGAGCAGTTTGGTTCTCTTTTATGTCAAGAAATCTGAGAAAACGAGATCTCTACTGAATGTAGCAACCAGTTGGCAGCACTGGTGGATTACCGTTGCCACCTTGTTCCAAATGAACTTGATTGTACACAGTGTTGTTGTTGTTTGACATGGTAAATGCTTGTGAATTTATTACAGATCTTTGTATATTTTTTGTGATGATGTGCGGTTGAAATTCCAAAACGTTCCGATATACTTCAGTCCGACAATAAATTCCTCAGTTTGATATAACGGTAGACCAAAAAATTTTGTATCACCAAATTTTGAAATAGAGTTAGAGATAGCCTAAAACTAGTATGGAAAAAAATTGAATTTACTTGCCTAAAAAATTTTAACTCTTTTTTTTGGTAAACTATGTTCCGAAACTAATCTAGATACAAGCTAAGTCTAAAAATGCTTCAAACAAAAATCTCGCAATAATAATCTCGGTATACAAGATCTCGGAATAAATAATCTCGCAATAAGGAAAGATCTCGGAATAAGTATCAAAGATTTCAGAATAAACCTAAGATCTCGGAAAAATTCTGAAAATCTCGGAATAATGATAATTTCGCAATATTTGCTCAAAATCTTGGAATATTTGCTGATAGGTGTGTAAACACCCATCCTTTTTACCACTTAATTACAATAATAACCAAGCCAAAACGTGTATTTTATGTCTTTTATGACGGAATTATGCGTGGTTTGTGTTTTTGTTGTGATTTAGGACGAAACTGTGAAAAGTGGAGAAAACACGGAATTTACGGGCTTTTATTGAAGAAAAAGATGGAAGATGAAGTCAAGAAGTCAAGAGTGCAAAAAGAACGGAAGTCCAAGACCAATTCTGAAGATTTATCGAAGGAAAATTCAAAAGACGAAAGTTTACCAAAAGCCGAAGAACTCGAGTCTTATTTATTGAAGAATTAAAAGACGAGTTTAAAGAAATTCCGAGCCAAAAGTCCTTAAAGTCCAAGAATTACAAAAGACTAAGAAGGAAGGACTTAATGGTGCAATTAAGAAGAAAGGAAGGAGGGGAGGAAGCTTCCTCTAACCACTCTCCTAATCTCCTATAAATAGACCATTAGTATTTCATTTTCATGTTGTTGGCTAAGGTGACAATTAGTCTTCCACCATTTTCATATCTTGTCATTTACTTTTTATGTCAAATTTGAATACATGTCTTGCACCTTAATTACCATTTAATTTCAAGTAAGTGTTTTTAATTTTGTTGCTTTAATCTTTATTTACATTTGATCAAGTTTACTTTTCTCATTCTCCTTCTACTTTTCTTCTTTTTGGTTCGGTTTGAATTTCGGATTAAGCTAGCTTTTGCTTAATCCATTTTCTTATTTTACTAAAAAGTTTATCTTTTTACATTCATCTAAGTTTTTGTATGAGATAAGCTATAAGTTTGACAATCTTATTGGCTTGTTTCATACTTAGCTTATTTGATTTTTCGTAAGTTTTCTAAAAAGTTTCATCTTTTCAAAAGTTTGCTTATTTAGTTTCCTTAATTTGTTTTCATAACAGTTTTTAAATTTTTGTTTTTTATATTCGTCTTGTTATTGTTTTGGTAAAGTTTTGAAATTTGCTTATTGTCAAAGTTAGCTTATTAGTTTGGCTTATTTGCTTATTGGTTTCCATGTTCCTAACTTTAAGGCTTCTGTGTTACGATCCAACTGGTGCGATCGCATAAACCCTTAAGGGTTTCTACTTGCGATCCAGGGTTGCGATCAAGGACTAAGATCGTATTACGATCACACTCTATAATCCACACCACGATCACTCATTGCGATCGTGGGTAAGATCATAGAGTGCGATCTGTGGTACGATTGTGGTCACGATTTCTACTTGCGATCCAGGGTTGCGATCAAGGACTAGGATCGTATTACGATCACACCTCTTAATCCACACCACGATCACTCATTGCGATCGTGGGTAAGATCTAGAGTGCGATCTGTGTTGTGATCGCTTGGTCACGATCAGGCTACGATCACCACTGCGATAAACTTGTTGCGATCGTAGTTGCGATCGGGAGTGCGATCACTTCTACCCATAGTACTGCTGAGTACGATCCACCACCTTGTGTTTCCATCGCATTGAAGTGTGATCGTGGGCTACGATCCAAGTGATCTAGACTGCGATCAAGCTGCAATAGTGGGTACGATCAGGGTGCGATCCAACCAGTTTCCTTGGCTGCGATCGTAGTACGATCGGACCCATTTACTTGTTTTGTTCTTGTTTCATTTTAAACTTTGTTTTCCTACCTCTTTATTTGATTTATTATTTTTAAGTTTTCACATTTTAATACTTTGTCAATTTTTATTCTCGTCACGCCTTTATCTTTAGTCATTTAATTATTTTACTTTCCAAAGTTTAAATATTGCACACTTTACTTTTAATTAATATAGATTTAATTAAGTGCCATTTACTTTTAGTCTCACTTTTAAATTCCTGTCATTAATTGTAAAATTAGATTGTAGATTTACATTTAAGTCTTTGCACATTTAATATACTACAACGACACAACATTATTGTTTCCACCAAAGAACAACAGAGTTGCACTAAAACTCCTTTTTCAATTCGAAGAGACATACTTAAACGAATCTTTTTAATTAGGTAAAACCCTAGTTATCAAATGGCGCCGCTGCCGGCTCTTTTCGTAAAGATTAACGGTTTTCTATGAAAGACGCTTTGCTTTTTGGGATCCGTTCACTTGTGAGCGTTATTTTTCTTGCTTAAAAAATTCAAAAAACCATAAAAATTAAAAATGATAAAAATCCATAAAAATTAAAAAATTTCAAAAATCCAAAAAGATTTTATTTTTATTGTGTATATATATTGTCTTTGTGTTTGGTTTCTTTTTCCTTTGCATTTTCAGGTGTATGCGTACTAGATCTTCTAATTATCAAGAGCCCGAGACTCAAGAAGATTTAAGTATGTCAGGTGTTAACAACAATAATAATCCACCGCACCTCAACAATAACAACAATGTTCTTCCACAGCCCGATCTTCGGACAATGGAGGAGCTTTGTCAACCTACCATGTTTGGACGAGGAGGACCAATTGCGCCGATGCAAATCAACGCTCCTGAGTTTTCGTTGAAGCACCATATGATTCAGCAAGTGCAAAAAAACCCATTCCGTGGATTGCCTGATGATGATGCCAACAAACACCTCGACAAGTTCATTACAATCACCCAAAGCATGAAGTTACCTGGTGCCACAATGGATGTTCTTCGCCTACAACTCTTCCCACATACTTTATCATATCATGCTGAGAAATGGTTTGATCGTCTCCAGAAGAATTCTATTCACACATGGGATGACATGACTCAACGCTTTTTGTCGCGCTACTTTCCACCATCCATAGTCACAAGCCTTCGCAATCAAATCAGCGGTTTCATGCAAGAACCCGATGAATCTCTTTTTGATGCTTGGGAGAGATATAATGTCTTGATTGATCGTTGTCCAAACCACAACATGCTCCCTGTAACCTTAATTGATACTTTCTACAACGGTTTGACTTTTCGAGATCGTGATACGATTAATGCAGCCGCCGATGGCACATTTATGAAAAGGAGACCCGAGGAGTGTAGAGAGATTATTGAGAACATGACTACTCATCACAAAAACTGGGATTCCTCCGCTTCTTCAAGGAACAACCCGAGAGTCAATGTTTCTTCCACTTCAGCAAACCCTGAGATGACTGAACTCACCCGCATGATGACAGAAATGAGCAAAAGTATCACGCTTCTCGCTTCAAACCAACAACAACAACAAGTTAAAGCGGTTGCCAATCCTTGTGAAACATGCGGCGGTCCTCACTCATACACCGATTGTCCTTCTACTCAAGGAAATCCGGAAAATGTGTATGCAGCTTATGGTAATTATTCACCGGAAAATTACCAATCTCGACAACAAGGGGATAGAAATTTGCTGAGTTACCGGTCCAACAACTACCTTTCACCCGGTTTTTCTCCTCAAAACCAAAACCCCGCCAACAACTACAATAGAAGCAACCAAATCCCACCAAGAGCTTCTAATCCTTGTCACCCACCCGCTCAACAAACCCCACCCATTAACCACGATGTTGAAGCCATAATGAGAACCCAAGGTGAGCAAATCAAGAATCTACAGAGCCAAATTATCAATCTTAAAGGAGATATCACAAAGCAAGGAAATGAGATAAGATCCGAGCTTCGAGATAATGTTCAATCCTCCTTCAGCAATCAAACAAATGATTTGAAGAATATGCTTGCTAGTTTCTTGCCCGCAGCTCAACCTTCTACTTCGAGTTCTCTACCTTCAAACATCGTCACCAATCCGCGAGCTAATGTGAGCGCTATTACTACCCGTAGTGGAATTACCATTGTCGATCCACCAATCCCGCCCCCATCATCTACACCTCCTCCACCACCATTTATCCCTACTCCTCCTACACCTAGTATTAGTGCACCATTACTGTCTCCGCCTCGTCATGACGATGTACCTAGGAAGGACCCTTCAACATCTCAACCTTTACCTACTACACCTGCACCTTCACCACCCAAACCCAATATCCCTTATCCTTCTCGTTTAGGAAAGACCAAGATGCTAACCAAGGATGACTCTGAAGTGACACGCTATGTGAAGATGATCTCTCAGATGAACTTCAACATTAGCTTTCTTGAGGCACTCGTCCACATGCTGAAATTTGTCAAAGCATTTAAGGAATTGCTTAACAAGAAGGAGAAGCTGATTGAAGTCGCCAACACACGCTTAAATGAAAACTGCTCTGCAGTTATTCTTAAAGAACTTCCGGAAAAGCTTGGAGATCCCGGTCGTTTTGTGTTGCCTTGCGTGTTCAACAAAACTGAAGAATTTACTGCCCTTGTTGATCTCGGGGCTAGTATAAATCTTATGCCTTTGAGTGTTTGGAAAACACTATCATTACCCGACCTCACTCCAACAAAGATGACTCTTGAACTTGCAAATCACACTCTCGCTTACCTCGTTGGTATAGCCGAAGATGTGTTCATTAAAGTTGGCACATTTACTTTACCGGTTGATTTTGTCGTTGTTGATTATGAAATGGACCCTCGTATTCCTTTAATACTTGATCGGCCATTCTTGAGAACCGGACTAGCTTTTGTGGATGTGGCCGAAGGTGAGTTAATCTTAAGAGTCGGGGATGATGCACAAGTTTTTAAAATGGGAAAGCTTACAGGCAAATCCTTTGGAGGCCGAGAATCAGTGAATATGATTAATGTGCTTGATGATTTTGTCGTCTACAACAATCCTCTATTCGATTCTTCCATTGATAATCCACTTTTTCAAGATGATGTGGATGATTCTCGCTCCAATGTGGAACCTTCTCCTATTTATGATTCTCCGCCGGTCTTTGATGCTTATGATGATGAGTCTAGCTCAGATACGGATGATTTTGATGACCTTACTTCCGAGTATCCCGAGATGCCCACTTTCGATGATTTCGATGAGGCTGATACTCTTTCGAGCGATTCTTCACATGATGAAGATCCTCCGCCATCACTCGATCCTACTTTGGACGATTACTCATTTGAGGAAGATTTCTCTGCATTTCTTAACACTTATTTCCCTCATGAGAGTGATGCTCCTCCTTTGGACTTTGAAGATTATCGTCTTGATCCTACTTTGGATTTGAAGCACATTCTTTCAAAGGAGAAGAAACCAGTCGACACCAATACCCGCAGCACATATGATTTAACACCTCTTTGTCCATCTTCTGAGGACGAGGTTGTGCTTCTTCGCGGATCTTCTTCACACTCTGCTGAGCCTGAGTGCTATTTTCCCTTAAAGGAAAAGGTGTTCGACCCTGGTATTGATATTCTTTAGCCATCTTAGTATCCACCTGATGAAATAAAAGGAAATATCTTTAGAACTTATGGAAATCTGCTTGCACCACTTCACCCTTGATTCCACCGTGCTCCATCGCTGCTTAAGGGAACCTTGCCTACTCTTCTTGGGCTTGCCTTGTTCGCCTTAAGCTTGTGCTATTTGATGGACGAAAATTATGTCTTTGATCCCGGTGGATATGTTTCATGCTTCTTCCTATGATGATCAAGGTCGAGTCAGGCTCACGACTCGGTTAACAAAAACCAAGCGCTTCTTGGGAGGCAACCCATGTATCTATCTTTTCGCTTTCTTTATCATAAGTGTAGGGGGAGACCCGTTGGTTTGCTATTTCCTCTCATCTTCTTCTTAATCAGGGATTCGAGCGCTCAATGATCCACTCTTGATGATTCTTGACGACCCGTGATTTCGTGTTCACTTCTTCCTGGTTCTATCCTAAACTCTTTTCGATTCACTATTTTATATTTTCTCCATATTAAAATAGGAATCTCTTTAGTGGTCTTTTCTTTAGCGAGATTTAAACAACGTGCACAATGTCCTAAGTGTAGGGGAGTTTACTCCCACATGCTTAAACATTGAGGACAATGTTTATGTTAAGTGAAGGGGGGACTTCTATCGAAGTTAAGTGGCCTTTTCCTTGTATTTGTCCTCATTTTAACCGGAAAATAAATTTTTCGACATTTTTCAAAATTTTTGATCTATTTTGGCCTATTAGTTTTCCCTTTGTATAGTTATTTTCTTTCCTTATTAGAATAAATGTCAATAAAGTGGTTTTAAATTTCAAACGTTGTGAATCTTTTGACTCAACCCAAGTTTACTTATCTAAGTTTACTCTAGCTAGTATCTTTAACGTGTTTAAGTCAAGTTTTGCTAGGCTTTTATATAGGGATCTATAAAACGCGAAAGTCTTAACTTTCACGGGTTAAGAACAAGAACTTTTCGCAAGTTCCTATAATTGATCCTAGAGAGTCGTTTATCAAGGGAACTTTAAAATGCGATTTCTAAACTTGAAAAAGTCTAAGAATTTGCAAGATCCTATAGGCGACTTGAAAACCCAAAACTTTGATTTGATAGGCTAAGCATCCACGAGTCTCATTCCTTGAGATTTTAAACTTTGGAGAACGAGAGATGATAGAGCCAATTATAAGTTCGGTATTCTTTCATGAATTTATGTGAGTTAATTATAAGCCTATTCTCCCATCGCTTGCTGATAAATTTATCTGCAATAAATAAGGTTGTACGATTTGAAAAGTTACTTAGCTTCTAGCCCAAGATCGTTTAAAAGTTGCTCGGTATGGATTAGAGTTCATAGCCAAGGCATAACTTATTGAAGCGGGATGCGAATATTGGCGAGTCCGAAAAGGCCCTAACAAGGCATGAGGGCTATATTTTGTTGCTAAAGATCCAAGTGATGTGAAGAATCATTTATCGAAAATCAATATGAAGGATCGAGACACACGACGTAAAGCAAAAACTCCCCAAAAGTCATGGAGAAGTGTATCCGAAAAGACCCTAGCAAGGTATGAGGATAAATAGATCCAAGTCATAAAAGGAGGCGGATCGTGGTATATCAAAGTCCAAAATAATGATTGGAGAAAAATGAAGAAGTCGTGGTCCAAGTATGAATCTCTCAAAACTTCAAGTGAAGAAATTCCATTATGAAGAGAAGACCATAATTTCATGAACGTCTCTCAAGGTTTGAAGTATGAAGTCGCTGCCAAATATCGGTCCGAGAAAGGTCTCAAATCGCGAAGCGAGTTATGCCAAGATATGAACTTTATGAGATCCCGAGAATCAGTTTTAAAAGATTTTGTCCTTTAGCTAACTATTGATTAAATCGTTCACTTTATTTTCGGCCTAACTAACTATCGAAATAAGTCAAACAATGCATCATCATGATCATTCTAGACAAAAATAAAATATAAGAGATACACCTAGGAATAAGGGAGTCTAAGTGAATAATTAGCCCACATGAGTTCATGTTAGTTTGCTAACTTATAATAACAATGATCTCGTTTTTAAGCTTGGTTTGGAGAAAGTGAAAAATTGAGGATGATGATTATTCATGACATTTACAAAACCCAAGGTATGTTTTTGATTTCTTTATTTTGAATGTTTGTAATTTTCTATCTCTTTAATAAAGGCCAACGTGGATTGATTATGATGAAAAATGTAAACGTGCTTTGTAACTAATGCATTGTATGAGGACATTGCAATGATCAAGTGTAGGGGATTTGATAGGTGTGTAAACACCCATCCTTTTTACCACTTAATTTCAATAATAACCAAGCCAAAACGTGTATTTTATGTCTTTTATGTCGGAATTATGCGTGGTTTGTGTTTTTGTTGTGATTTAGGACGAAACTGTGAAAAGTGGAGAAAACACGGCATTTACGGGCTTTTATTGAAGAAAAAGATGGAAGATGAAGTCAAGAAGTCAAGAGTGCAAAAAGAACGGAAGTCCAAGACCAATTCTGAAGATTTATCGAAGGAAAAGTCAAAAGACGAAAGTTTACCAAAAGCCGAAGAACTCGAATCTTATTTATTGAAGAATTAAAAGACGAGTTTAAAGAAATCCCGAGCCAAAAGTCCTTAAAGTCCAAGAATTACAAAAGACTAAGAAGGAAGAACTTAATGGTGCAATTAAGAAGAAAGGAAGGAGGGGAGGAAGCTTCCTCTAACCACTCTTCTAATCTCCTATAAATAGACCATTAGTATTTCATTTTCATGTTGTTGGCTAAGGTGACAATTAGTCTTCCACCATTTTCATATCTTGTCATTTACTTTTCATGTCAAATTTAAATACATGTCTTGCACCTTAATTACCATTTAATTTCAAGTAAGTGTTTTTAATTTGGTTGCTTTAATCTTTATTTACATTTGATCAAGTTTACTTTTCTCATTCTCCTTCTACTTTTCTTCTTTTTGGTTCGGTTTGAATTTCGGATTAAGCTAGCTTTTGCTTAATCCATTTGCTTATTTTACTAAAAAGTTTATATTTTTACATTCATCTAAGTTTTTATATGAGATAAGTTATAAGTTTGACAATCTTATTGGCTTGTTTCATATTTAGCTTATTTGATTTTTCGTAAGTTTTCTAAAAAGTTTCATCTTTTCAAAAGTTTGCTTATTTAGTTTCCTTAATTTGTTTTCATAAAAGTTTTTAAATTTTTGTTTTTATATTCGTCTTGTTATTGTTTTGGTAAAGTTTTGAAATTTGCTTATTGTCAAAGTTAGCTTATTAGTTTGGCTTATTTGCTTACTGGTTTCCATTGTTCCTAACTTTAAGGCTTCTGTGTTACGATCCAACTGGTGCGATCGCATAAACCCTTAAGGGTTTCTACTTGCGATCCAGGGTTGCGATCAAGGACTAAGATCGTATTACGATCACACTCCATAATCCATACCACGATCACTCGTTGCGATCGTGGGTAAGATCATAGAGTGCGATCTGTGGTACGATTGTGGTCACGATTTCTACTTGCGATCCAGGGTTGCGATCAAGGACTAGGATCGTATTACGATCACACCTCTTAATCCACACCACGATCACTCATTGCGATCGTGGGTAAGATCTAGAGTGCGATCTGTGTTGCGATCTCTTGGTCACGATCAGGCTACGATCACCACTGCGATCCACTTGTTGCGATCGTAGTTGCGATCGGGAGTGCGATTACTTCTACCCATAGTACTGCTGAGTACGATCCACCACCTTGTGTTTCCATCGCATTGAAGTGTGATCGTGGGCTACGATCCAAGTGATCTAGACTGCGATCAAGCTGCAATAGTGGGTACGATCAGGGTGCGATCCAGCCAGTTTCCTTGGCTGCGATCGTAGTACGATCGGACCCATTTACTTGTTTTGTTCTTGTTTCATTTTAAACTTTGTTTTCCCGCCTCTTTATTTGATTTATTATTTTTAAGTTTTCACATTTTAATACTTTGTCAATTTTTATTCTCGTCACGCCTTTATCTTTAGTCATTTAATTATTTTACTTTCCAAAGTTTAAATATTGCACACTTTACTTTTAATTAATATAGATTTAATTAAGTGCCATTTACTTTTAGTCTCGCTTTTAAATTCCCGTCATTAATTGTAAAATTAGATTGTAGATTTACATTTAAGTCTTTGCACATTTAATATACTACAACGACACAACATTATTGTTTCCACCAAAGAAAAGTAGACTCGCACTAAAACTCCTTTTTCAATTCGAAGAGACATACTTAAACGAATCTTTTTAATTAGGTAAAACCCTAGTTATTATTTGCTCAAAATCTCAGAATAATTCTAAGATCTCGGAATAATGATAATATCGGAATATTTGCTCAACATCTCATAATATTTTCTCACAATCTCAGAATAATTCTAACATCTCAGAATAATGATATGTCGCAATATTTTCTCAAAATCTCGGAATAATTCTAAGATCTCGGAATCATTGCAAAAAATCTCGGAATAATTGCGAAAAATCTCAAAAAAATTGCGAAAAAGTGGATCTTGGCAGAAAAAGTTGATCTCGGATAATACGTGGTTTTCTACCAAAAATGAAGCCAAATACCAAATTTTTTTGTGTTTTAACCAAAATAAATATCTCAAATCACTACCACAACTATGTAGATGAGATTGAGAAAGATTTAGACCACAAAAGCATGAAAAAAAATTTGGATATGGTTTGTTGATCTTAAAAAAACCCACGAAATTTAAATAAACCAACAACAAAACCTTCAATAACCTATATACTATAGGCTCTTGATACCAAATGTTAATCCCAAATCAATCCATAACATAAGATCTAGATTAGATCTAGAGAGAAAGAGAAGAAAGTAGAGAGAAAATGTAAAACCAGCATTCTTTTACCATGAATAGTACCCTTAAGATCGTACGTACTAGATTTAAACTTTCCTAATATAGTATGATTACGATTACGTGTTAGGATTTTACGTATTACGTACGTGTTAGAACACGATAAGTATTTACTACGCACGATCATGTAATAATTATTTGACGTTAATTAATCACGAACATGCGATCATGAAATCACGTAATTAAAACACGAACTATTATTAATTACGTATATATATTTATTACGAGCGTAATTAAATATATTAGATCACGGTATTTACGTATCGAAAACACTTAAAACGCGAACACAAATAATCACGAACTTGTAACTTAACATCGAGACATGGAAAAAGGTACGGGTACCCCAAGTGGGACCCCCTACCCGCGGCTACAAGGGACAAATGGGCCAAGCCCATTTGTCAAATTTTACTAAAAGGGTTTAAGGGATTTTCACTACTCATTTACAATTACAGAAGATTTTTAGCAAAAACCTAAAAACCCTCCTTCCCTTTTCTTCTTTGTGCCGCCACCCTACAAACACCACAAGGAGGTGGTTTGTGATCTTGGATCTTGGAATTTTAGTTGGTGATCGTGTTTGTTCTTCATCCTTTTGATCCACGAATTCGGTAAATCATTTTTAAACCTTTTCTTTTGTTTGGATCTTTTATAAATCAAGAACATGTTATGTTTTTACAAAAACATAATAAATAAACATGGATCTAACATGATTTGGGGTTTAATAAAATCAAAAGTATGTTTTTAAGGGGTGTTTGTTTTGGCCGCAGGCTGCACCGAACCCGAAGGGGTTTCGGTTTGGCCAACCAACCACCACCAAGACCATATGGTCTTGGTTGGTTGGTGTGGGTCCCACGACAGCCTCAAGACACGGGGTACCCCGATTTGGTTTGGGGTACGGTGTCGATTTCATGTCCGGTTCATGCTTTTGATTCTAGATCCGGTTCATGGTGTATGTTTAGTTTTTATGTTTTATGATCTTATGTTAAAAATTAAATTAATAAAATGACATGATTAATTTAATAACATGACTTAGGTTATTTTAATTATTAATAATAATGAAATTAATTAACCTAAGTATTTTATATTTTAGACTTATAATTAATTAATTATCTAAAAACCATTATTATAATTAATTAATTAACATGACTTAGGTTATATTACTAATATATAATAATACATGTTTTAACTTAAGTATTTAACTTTATTTAATTAAAAACATGTTATACTTTAATTAAATATTTTAACCTATAGTTTAATTTAATTACATGGAATAATTATTAAACTATACATTATTTCATATGACTTAGAAAATAATCATGAAAACACTTAGGCTTATATACTTAGCTTATTTAACCAGCTTATTTATAATTATGGAAACTTCCTATTTTTAGAAACTTAATTAAATAAGGCAGCTAATCTATTTATGGAAACCTTCTATTTTTAGAAACTTAATTATTTCAGGCAGCTAATCTATTTATGGAAACTCATTTAATTAAGGAAGCTGATCTATTTATGGAAACTTTCTATTTTTAGAAACTTATCTATTTTAAGCAGTAATTCTATTTTTGGAAACTTTCTATTTTTGGAAACTTTCTAATTTTGGAAACTTTCTATTTTTGGAAACTTTCTATTTTTGGTAACTTTCTATTTTTGGAAACTTTCTATTTTTGGAAACTTTCTATTTTAGGAAACCTGCTATTTTTGGAATGTTACTTATTATTACACAGTAAGTATAATAACACATGAAATACCAGAAATACTTAATCAGATTAAACAGAATATAAGATAAACACGGTTTAAGGCTTTAAAACAGTAAAACTTGGTAAGAACACATAAAATAAGCTAAGACATGACATAAAACCAGCTACGTATTTAGTAAGAAGATACTTATTCATGTATGTATTTATGTAGCACTAGTGATTCGGAAGTAAGATTCCTCTCAGTTCATCTTTTTCGTTCACTGGACATAAGGTACGGATTCCCGTCCTTTTCAGTATGGACATTCTTTCCTTATTAGGATTCCCCGTATGCAGCCAACTATTTTCCCGTAGTATAAGTTACGTGTTTGATTGCTTATGTTTAATTAAGATTACCTATAGCCATATACATGCATGACCAGTTTCACCTAGTTATGGAGGTACCATAACCATAACATTAGAGGCACTAATGTTATGACTTCACCACGGCGGAGTGATTGCTCGTGGCGTCCCTTCAGCTTTTGGCCATTTATATTATATTTATCATGTGGGGCGTATGGGTGCATCCTAGTTACATGTTTTTAGTCAGGATTCATGGTGAATGTGGTGTGTGCCTTGCATCCTTCACAAGGAGCTGATCCCTCCTACCCAAAACCAGTATATTAAATTAGAGGCAGCCCCTCTAATTTGCATGATGAGGTCACCCCTCCAAGTAGTCATGCACGGTGGATTTTCATGACCTATATTGGCTAATGGTAAAATATGACAAACAGTTTTTATAAGATAAACATAAGACTTTCAAACTATAAAACCAGTTTATCTAAGACTTAACCAGGTTACTCGGGACTTAGTTTTCTTCCGCTGTTATATGTTATATGCTTATCCTATTCATGCTTTATTGTACATCCGTGCACTGAGCGTATTTGCTCAGCCGTTTCTCCTTTTCTATGTTCCCAAAACGGCAGGTACTCAAGGACGCTCGTAGATACTAAGAGTACGTGCATATGGACTGGAAGCTGTCTAGCCTTCTTTACTTTATGCATTTCCTTTCTTATGATACATTTGCTTTGGACATTGTTTAGTCCTTTCCTTTACTATACTATGTTTGTGTGTGATGAGCTTTACTTTTGGACTACCGATGTTTGATTCCTGTATTTTCCTTTTATGGTCAAGGAATGTTTAGACATTTTTCCTTGTATGCTTTGATGACACGCCATAATTGCATGTGATATTTCCATTATCAAAATGGGGTGTTACAGAAAAACAAGAGAGAATTGGTGGAAGGTTAATAACTTTAGAGAGAGAAAGTAAATGAACAACACCCTCTTCCACATATGGAAGAGGGTTTATACACCCATGAGCTTGGTGGGCTCATGGGCTTTGTCCTTGGGCCGGGCTTGGGTTACACTTGGGCATAAAACCCTTAACTTATACAATATTAGCTTAAACTCCAAGCCTGGTTATCCCAACTAGCCTATTACTATACAAGACCTTTAACGACTAAGATGACCTATTACATTCTTGTTCGACTATATGAAATATAGGGCAAAAAACTAGAAAGCAACGATGGTGCGATTCTTATTTGAATAAAACTTGTTCTACGTATTTGAATTAACGGCTTCAAGCATAAGGATAATTTTATCCAAATGGTTCACTCTTTATGTTCGCAGTCAGCTTTGAGACGGTCGAATAAATAGAATAGTTTCACCCGTGAAACCCTGTAAAGGAGATTCTTAACTGAAACTACCTGCCACATGTACGATATTTAATATCGTTCAACGGTCTTCAGCGACCGGAGGTAAAATTATACCTAATTAGGTCGAAATGTTCAAAGCCATTCCATCCGTGTCTATGTTTTGTTGGTAACTGTCTTATGCATCATAACAAGAAGGTGGCGTCGCGACATGTTATATTAAAGAAGAATTCGTTCTCACATGCTTACGCTTTCTTCACTAAAGACCTTAACAAATTCTAGAAATTTCAAAAAAAATACTTATGTTGTATCAAACTCTGAAGTTTTCAAGAATTCAACAAAGTATAAGTGTGTGGGACATGAAGTCACGAGGAGGAAACTATCACAAAAAGGAAAAGGTGGCACTTGAAGATGATCTCAAGCTCTCATAATCACGTACAAGTCAAAGTCAAAAGAACATGCTTCAAGCCTATAGCCTAAAGATAATCACCACATATTCACAAGAAGAAAAAGAAAAGAAGAAAAGAGAATGGACTACGGGCTCAAGAACGAAGATCTAGTACAGTATGCTAGGTTTAGAACTTTGTAATTTTGAGTGACCTCCCTTAGGGGGAGATTGTTGGAAATACGTTTTTTCTAGTTAGAAGACTCAGTCACTCCAACAATATAGTTAATAGCTCGTAGTTTACTTATTAATTAAACATTAAGCAAACCCAATCCATGGCATGTCATGGACCGGAGGCCCAAGTCCATCTTGTGAGCTTGGGATATATATACCCTCTCCTTTGATGTAGAGAGTGTTTGTTGGTTCATTTTTCTATTATATTTTCACACATATTTCTATCACTTCTCCCACTAACTTTCTCTCTCTAAAAACCATCAACTTTTATCTAAGATTAGGATTACCAATATTCTACATTAATATTATATTCATATTATCATTTTACATTTAATGTGTGCACTCCATAAACTCGAGATAATTTTCGAACATATATATTATTTAGACTACTACATATCCCAACATATACTTCATAAAAAACATTTAATAAAAGCGAACACACACAAAACCTCACACAGATCGGTCATGCAATCGACCGTGTCCTACGGGTGTCAATTAATACGGTTCTATGGTTGTTCGTTCTAATCGATTCGGGTTATTCAGACAAAAATTTATTTGTCAATTTAAAAACGGAATCGGAAATCGAATTTAAATTTGGGTCGGTTTTTAGGTGAATCCGAATAACCTGAGTTATACAATTATATAAATATTGAGCAAAAAGAAATATTTCAATTAAAAAAATTGTTTTTATATCAGGATTAAGTTACAATGATCTTTTTATATATATAATATATATGTTTGTATAAGTTTGATTTTTGTTTCCGATTATCAAACTCATATTCAACCCAAAAATCGGATTTATAGTTCGGTTCAGTTCGGTTCGGCTATGACCCGAAACCCGAATTCCATGTTTGATTTGATTGTAGTTTGGTTTTGATTCGATGTTCGATTTTTATGGGTTAAACCCAAATTTTGGGCACCCGTCTTTGTTTGCTTAGTCGGCACGTCGACATATGTCACCCGTAATAAGGGAAGATGCGTTTACAATGCCCATGACCAAGTCGTCCAACCTCCTATTATCATTAAGGGTCTAATAGTTGTGATCTTTGAAATATGTTTACTATACATGATTGGGACATAGATTAAAAAGGTCAAATAAGATAGCAAGAGAAAAAGAAAGGTTAAAGGAATTTCTAATGATCTAAATGAAGGTTTATATAGCTCATAACAATTATTAAAACCCTAAACAAGTTCAAAGCACGTATAGTAGAAGTAATTTAACAAGATCATAATTAACACAATTATAATTAATCGAATTACGGTTACATACCTTTTGCTATGCAATTCCCACGAATAAAACTGAATTTACCAAATTAGGGTTTATTTTGAATCACCAAGATATGGTCTAAAGTAAGACTATACTACGTTCTTGTGCATACGTATTACGACGAATTAACCGTAATTCTAGTACATTAAATCGAGCTTCAACGTCTATGGAATAATCAACCCCATAACCCTAGAGAGGGGATAGGACTTGACTAAATAGAAAAATCAAAAACCAAAGAACCCTAAGGTTGTTTTGGCCGGCGATCACAAGGAGAAGAAAAGAGGGGAAAGACTTTTTGTGTGTCAAGAATTATGAGGTGAAGGGTTTGTTTATATAGGCCTAACAACTTGGAGCCCAAGTAAACAAAATTTCCCTTCTCCCCCTCCTTGTTCAACCGACTTTTGGCCACCCCCTTAAGGGGTGTTCCAGACTTTTCTTTCCTCTTCTATTTTATTCCATAACGACCGTTCAAAACTTAACTCTTAATAATTAACGTTCGTTAAAGTTATAGCTCGATTTAACTTAATAAACATATAAATATATTTATTAAATAAATTAACTCTATACGTATTGTGTGGAATCCCGTAGTCTCGAGTTCGATCCTAACACACGACTATTAAATATAACTCCATAAACTTTCATCTCCCACTTGGACATATTTCAAATACTATGATCACATCGGTTAGCATCTAGATACACGCCGATGCCTGTAGTACAACTCGAGTAAGGTCTCTTGGAAAAACCTTTTAATTCATCATTATTATTATCCTTTTACTTCTAATACAACGTTAATAAGGATATGGATCTTAGTCATTACATTCATTGACCATTATTTTTCTAGTTCATAGATTAAGTAAGTTTACCAAAACACATTTGGGTGCAGCCACACAAATATCTTACTAATCCTACGAGGGGCCCAGCTGTATTAAAAACTCCAAAACAAATTGGAGGAAATAACTTCCATATTGACTAGAAGCAAAACCTATGAGTTTTGCAACACTTCTGAAAATAACCCTTATAGCTACCAGTTACGTTTAGCGTTAGATTATTTCACAGAGATGCACTAGATCCATGACAGTTTTCTGCTATGTCAGGTACAAGGATAACTATTTAGGATATACTTAACAACAAAGATCCATAAAGTATGATCATATAGTTGGGATAAGTCCAATATTTGATTAATCGAATATCATACAAAATCGATCAATGTACTTTCAAGTATACTCTACTGCAATTATGATTTGTCTTAATTTAATAATAATCCCATATTATTAATTGACAATGGACATTTAGAATACAAAATAATATTCATGGATTAAAACAACAAGAATAAACGTAACTAAAACTTTATTTCATTAAATAATAATGTCTTAACATCCTTTATCCAAATAATAATCACAGATTTATTGCATGAAATCGCTAGCTAATTGAAGCTCAATGCTTTTGGCATGTTCAATAACATTTCCTCTAGGCAACGCCTTAGTTAAAGGATCTTGTAACACCCCACTTTGACAAGTGGAACGTTACATGATAATTATGGCGTGTCATCAAAGCATCCAAGTTAAATGTCTTAAAAAACTAAATGACCATAAAGGAAACCGAAATCAAACATCGGTCCCAAAACATAAGGTCACACATGCATAAGTAAAGAATGTAGAGAAAGGACTAAACAATGTCCAAGCAAAGCATAAGTATATAAATGCATAAAGGAAATGAAGTCAATGGAAGCCTCCATCCTATGCACGTACTCTTGATTGGCTAAGTCTGCCCTCTAGTACCTGGCGTATGGAAACATGAAGAAAGTACGGCATAGCAATACACTCAGTGAATGGATATATGACATGATATGAATAATGAATCATAAGCAAAGTATGAAAATGCAGCGGAATAATGTAAGTCCTAGAAAACTTGGAACATGTTTTATAAACCGGTTTATATCTGAAAAAAGTCTTATTTTTAATCATGAAAACGTGTTTTAAATGCCAAGAGCCCATATAGGTCATGAAAGGTATCAACGTGCATGAATACATAGAGGGGTGACCTCGTCATGCAATTAGAGGGGTTACCTCTAATTATATTAGTCGGAGTGGAGGGATCAGCTCCATGTGATGGATGTAGAGCACATACCACAGTCACCGTATAAATCTAATAAACATGTACTAGGATGCACCCATTCGCCCCACATGATAATAATAATAATACTGGCCAAAACGTGAAGGGACGCCGCGAGAAATCATTCTCGTTGCGAAAGAGTCATAACACCAGTGCCTCAAGTGCTATGGTTATGGTACCTCCATACCTAGGTGAAACATGGCATGCGTGTATATAGCTCAGGCAATTTAAATAATAGCATGGTAAATTAATAAAAAATTTAATGACATGTAACTACTTGGGGAAAACATATGGCAGAAAACGGGGAATCCTAATCATACATAGAAAAAGAATGTCCTTACTGAAGGACGGAATATCCGTACTTTATGTCTAGTAATGAAGATGATGAAAGGCGGAAAGTAATCTACTCCGACTTCACGAGTGATACATAATAAAGGACGTGAATGAGTTGCATGTTCATGTATAACTGACTAATTATTAGTTTACTTGTTCTTGACTTGTTTTACTCATTCTTGACTTGTTTTACACGTTCTTGACTTGTTTTACATGTTCTTCTACTTGTTCTTACTGTTTCATGTGTTATCATGTATTTCTTAGTGTTTTCACGTGTTCTTAATTAATGTATTTCATGTTTCATGCGTTATTATACTTGATGTTTCATCATGACTAACTTTATAAAAATAGCAGGTTTCTATATATAGTAACTTCCTAAAAATAGTAGGTTTCCAAATATAGCAACTTTCCAAAAATAGCAAGTTTTCATAAATAGTAAGTTTCCAAAAATAGAAGGTTTCTATAATTAGTAAGTTTCCAAACATAGAAAGTTTCCATAAATAGTATATTTCCATGAATAGCATGTTTCCATAATTAGTATGTTTCCATAAAAGCATGTTTCCATAATTAGTATGTTTCCATAAATAGTAATAAGCTTGTTTAATAAGCATGTTATATAAGCTAAAGCTTAATAATTATATTTATAAGTCATGATTAATTTAATGTTATAATATAGTAAAGTTTATTAATAAATAAATACTTTAGGTTAACATGATAATTATTAATTAATATTATAATATATGGTTTATAAATAATTATTAACTAATAATATAACTTGATTTATATTAATAATACTTTACCATAACTTGATATTGTATAATTAAACTAAAGTAAGATATTAATTTAATTAAATCATGGTTAACATGTAATGAAATAATTATGCTAAGTCCTTATTTAATTAAAATGTGTCATGTTATGAGTCATGAATAATTATATAAAATAATTACTATAAGTGTACCATTAATTTAATTAATGTACCATGTTAAATTATATAACATATTTATTATAACCTAAAGTTAATCTAATTAATTAGCCATGATATATTAAATAATTAAATTAACATAAGTCTTGAAATTAATTTAGTAAAACTCTAAACCAAACACACCCTTGTGTGTTGTTCGTGTACCCTATCCCGAACTGAGCCACACCGAGATACCCTTGTCTCGGCATTCCTCGAACCATACGACACCACCACAGCCGTTGCGACTGTGGTTGCCACCGCATGCACACAGCAGCCACCGGCAACAGCCGGTGCCACTATTGGTTAGAACCTACCACCGAGAGCTTCATAGCTCTCGGTTGCCACTATTTTACCAAACTCTCCACTGCTGGGGTGGTTTGGTGTTGCGGCCGACAGAGACAAACAGCCACCGGCCCTTTATAGGGTACGGTTGGCCGAGTACAAACACCACCGAGAGCCTTTGGCTCTCGGTTCACATGACAACCCGAACCAAAACTCGGTTTAGACTTGTTTAAATACATGTTTTAATCATGTTTATACATGTGTTCATAGATCTAATTAAGTGATCATGAATAAAAGAAAATAAAAGTAAAGGATTAAAGGTTTAAGGATACCAAATTGTGTAATAACTTGGGATTGATGAACAAGAACAATACCCGTAATAATTAAAGATCAAAACTTGGTTTTCCTTCTTGTTTTCTTTGTTGTAGCCAGCGGCACCAAGAGGAAAGAGAGGTAGGGTTTTTGTTTATTTTGTAAAAACTTGTATAATGAACTCCCTGGGACCTTTTTGGTTACATGTTAAATTGTTTAACGGGCCGGGCCATGGGCCATGGTTTCTTTTCCTTTTTGCCGTCGAACACACCCCTTGTATACTATTCGTTTTTCGTGTTCTAATTACGTGTCGTGTTTTAAAGTTCATGACATGTGTTCGTATTTTACGTTCGTGTTTATTCTTGTCCTGTATTATTTAGTATACGTAAATACTTGTAAATAGTAAATATACGTAATACTTGGAGTTATACATTAAATATTCATGATATGTGTCGTGTATTAATTAAATATAAAGGGAACCTAGAAACAAAGGGAAATCCTAAAAACAAAGGGAACCTAGAAAGCATAAAAAACAAAACAAAGAGAACACATGGATCTTCATTGAAGCCAGATATAGTGAAGTGTCCAAGCGGAAGCCGTAGCTTTTCAAAGATAGCATCTTTTAAGATTGCAGATATCCCATGTGCGTTCCGGGTCGTGGCCATCCATGTCACGTAACTTGTATGCGCCCCGTCCTAAGGCTTCCGTAACCTCATACGGTCCTTCCCACTTAGGGCCCAGCTTTCATGTATTCTCTGCTCGGCTTGCCTCGTTGGCACGATAAACAAAATCTCCCGGTCGAAAAGAAACACCTTTAACCTTGGCATCATAATAAGCCTTCATCCGTGCCTTGGACTTGGCCTCATTGATATCTGCTATTTCTCTTTTTTCCTCCAACAAGTCCAGATTAATCCGGAGTTGCTCGTCGTTTGTGACAACATTAACCTCCGCTGTGCGGATGTTCGGCATTCCGATTTCTGCTGGTATAACAGCTTCAGTGCCGTAGGCCAGTGCAAATGGAGTGTCCCCATTGGCTGTTTTGATCATAGTCCTTTGTGCCCATAGAACATGTGGCAGTTCATCTACCCATTTGGCACTTCGTTCATCCAAGCGTGCATTGATGCCTTCACCCAAGCTTCCATTTGCTCGTTCCACAAGACCATTTGTCTGCGGATGTTTAACAGATGCGAAGCGCAGCGTGATATTCAACGATGCACACCAGTCTTTGAATGGATTATCCGCGAACTGCTTCCCGTTGTCCGAGATGATTTCTCCTGGTAAGCCAAAACGGCACACGATGTTCTCCCAAACAAACTTTTTAACTTGTTTGCCTGTGATGGATTTAACCGCCTTAGCCTCTATCCAGCGTGTAAAGTAGTCCATTGCGACAATCAAGAACTTAACTCCCCCTGCAGCTACGGGGAAAGGTCCTGCAATATCAATCCCCCACTTATAGAATGGCCATGGGGATGTAATGGGTGTCAGTTCCTGCTGCGGATGTCGTGGTACTGGTCTGTGTACTTGGCAATCACTGCATTTGCGAATCATGTCGCGTGCATCCCTATGCATAGTAGGACAATAATATCCTGTGCGTAGAGCTCGAGCTACTACAGACCGGGGACCCGCGTGCATGCCGCATAACCCTTCATGTATCTCACTGATCACATAAGTAGCCTGGCGTGGCCCAACACACCACAACCACGGCTGTAAGAAAGAGCGCTTGTAAAGAATACCTTCTCGAAGCTCGAATTGTTGTGACTTCCTTTTGATACGCCGTGCCGCCTTTTCCTCATCCGGAAGGGTTTCATTAGTCAAAATAGCTGATGATCGGGGTCATCCATGTAGTTCCATCTACCTCAACTATAGTTGCGACTTCCCCTTCCGTTATAGACTTTTCCTTTAGTATTTCTACCAAGACTTGCTTGGATAAGTGGGCGAAACTTGTGGACGCAATCTTGCTAAGAGCGTCCGCCTTCTTGTTTTCACCTCTTGGTACCTGTTTGATAGAAAACTTACTGAAATCAGCAATGAGTGACTTGACTTTCTCCAAGTATCGAACCATGTTATCCTCCTTGGCTACGTAACCCCCTAGAATGTGGTTCGGCGACAAGCCGTGAGTCCACGTAGGCCTCAGGTTGCGGACTCCCATTCTTGCGGCGATTTTTAAACCCGCAATCAACGCCTCATATTCTGCCTCATTATTGGTGGCTGTGAACTCAAAGCGCAGGGCGTATGTAAACTTCATTCCTTCCGGATTCGTAAGGATGAGACCAGCTCCTGATCCGTCCGTGCACGAGGATCCGTCCGTAAATAATACCCATGGTTCTGTTGGAGTTTCCTCTCGTTGTACGACCGGTCCATCCTCGTCCGGCTTCTCTATCAAGAAATCTGCCAAGATTTAGCCTTTAACAGTTGTCCTTGGTCTATAAGAGATGTTATGCTCTCCCAACAGAATGCTCCACTTCTGTAGCCTACCGGCCATGTCTGGTCTGGAGATGACTTGTTTTATTGGTTGATCAGTAATAACCACAATTGGATGCGCCCGAAAGTACTGGCGTAACCGTTTTATGGCAAACACTAATGCCAAAACCAATTTCTCCATAGAAGAATAATTCAACTCCGTCCCTTGTAGTGTTCTACTTATGAAGTAGACCGGAGTTTGGACTGTGTCCATATCCGTCATGAGTACCGCGCTTATTGCTCCATGTGTGGCCGACAGATACATGATAAGCTCCTCCTTAGGTCGGGGTGCCACTAGCATGGGAAGAGTTGCAAGGTGTTGCTTAAGCTGACCAAAAGCTTCCTCCGCTTCCTTTGTCCACCGGAAATCTTCCTTCTTGATACACTTCTTGAGTGTTTTGAATAGTGGGAGTGACTTCTCCACGGATTTCGACAAGAACCTGTTTATGTAACACCCCAAAATGTAGTATGCGGAAGCGGTGAAGCTCGGGGGCTGTTACGTCATTGTATCATAGTTCAAGGTACAAGAGAACGACTCTAAATGAGACGTTTTATAAAAATACCTCGTTGAATTTAAATAAAAGCATCAAAGTACAAAAGGTCTCAGTTTCAAAAGATAGCGTAGTGGAATATAAAAGTTTTAAACATCAACGAGATAACAGTTCAAAAGCATAAGTAGATAAATGTCCGAAGATAGCCATGAAATGCATGCGGACTCCAAGTACTTCACACAGCAGATACAAATCATCATCAATTACCTGAGATAAATGCTAAATTGTGTCAACATAAAGTTGGTGAGAATATAGGTTTCAAGTAAAAATTCATAGTAATTCGATTTTAGATTTCATTTCATGTACACATGCAACTATAGGAGGTATAGTGCCAAGTGTAGGATAAATTGGGTGTTCACAATATTTATGATAGCTAAGCTCGTGACATCGAAACTAGTGATCCAGTACATGCAATAGATTGCACATATAAACTGCCCCAATAGAGTACCTAGCCAAGATAACTCAGTTCATACAAATGGTAGACACTCGTCCGGCGTCAGAATGCCCGAGTGGAGGTTGTCAACCCTCAATAGATCTATCCGTAACATAAGAGCTTACTCCAGCAGAGTAACTAACGATTCACGATAGTGGGGACTATGGCTAAAGCAACTTAAGCTATCTCATAAACAGTGTTCACAAAACGTTCACAGAAATCAAGTTTTACTTGCGTCTAGAAGCAAGCATCAAACATTTATCACATCCCAAAACATTAAACAATGAAAACAGTTTAATAGGGATCTATAAACTCACCTCAACAAACGATTCAAACTGCACAAGTATGATCAAATAGTAGCAAGCAACTCTAGCAACAACCTAAATATAATACTATAGTTTAGGCGCTAGCGAATAAGTCACAATAGTTCGTCACGTACGTTACTCATCAATCATATATATATATATATATATATATATATATATATATATATATATATATATATATATATATATATATATATATATTGTAGTTAAATCATGACTTGTAAATATTATATCGTTATAAGCATTATAGTATATATATACTTAGGCAAAAATATTTATTTTTGACTCGACGAAATTTCGACAGCCTTTCGGCGTAAATTTTAATTTACCCAAATTTATCTTAGTAAATTTTCCAACACGATTTCTATAGAAAATTCGGCAGCCTTTCGGCGTCACATAATAATTTGCCATTTTTAGTAAGTACCCAAATCTCGTCCTAAAACCCCTAATTTCAACACTTTCTCAATCGCCAAGGTTTCAACAAGTCATTTTCCCGCAATAGTATCAATTTCCACTTTCAACGCTAAAACTTTTAACGTTACACCAAGTATTCACATTTCGCGCTAATACCCTTTTTCAAAACGGTCCCAACATTCATATACAACATTTAGTAACCATTTCGACACTTAAAGTAACTTCGTTTAACTCGAAAACGTCGTTTCGACCACTTTAAAAATCTAGACAGCAAGTACATTATAGTCTTTTTCACAAAAATTATGTTTTCCGACAACCAAATTTAAACGACCATATCTTTCTCATTTTTACTCCGTTTTTAGCCCATAATATATCGAAACGAAGGTAATAACTTATATTTTCATAATATCGTAGTAAACTAGTGTCAAAACAATTTTTACGACCCTCTATGCCTCTTATAAAAATGGGACATAATATATACTTTTCGTAAAAACTCGTTTTTGACCATTTTCAAGCGTACCCACTAGTAGTAACACTACTAGTTCCCTTCAATTATTCATAAACACACTCAAAATACAAGATTTATCTTCAAGTCCATAAATCTAAAAGTATACATGTTTATATTTTATAAGTCTTTTAATTAAAACATGTTCATGCATGGATCTAATAGATCCACACATAATTTTCATAGATCTAAAATATTTCATGACCGAAAATAATTTTTATCATTTTATTTCAAGAAAATAGTTGATGAGTAACATGCATGCATAGATCTATAAAGATTATGCATGAAAAATGAAAAAGATGAAAAAGGTTTAAGAAGTAACCTTGAGTAACGACTCTACGTAACCACGACAACCTGATATACGCTCTAACCCACTAATAATCAACAAGAACTCAACTTCTATTAACTACCACCAAAACTTCTCTAATCTACAAACCAAGAAAACCAATTCTTCTTTATACTTGTACAAACCCTAGGATGTTTTTATTTTGTGTCAAATCTTCTTAAAATGAAGCTTTAAGAAAATCAACAATGGTGGAAAATGGAGTTTGTGTGTGTGTCGTGTGTTTTAGAGAGAGATAGGAGAGTTGTGTGTGTTTTTGAGTGAAGTGTATGTGTAAATAATGTGAAGTGATGTTAAGGTTAAATGGTTAATAAGTTAAAAGGTGTAGGAATATGTAAGTTAAGCTCAAAATGGAAATTGGAAGAAAATTTGGTTTAGCTAGCATGTGGTGAGTTGTTTGGCCGGTTATGGGGGTCCCACATAGGGTAAATAATTCAAAATTTTTACCATGGTAACTAGTTAGAAGGTTTAAGGTAAAAAGGTTAGTTAGTTTTAGGTAAATGTCGAAAAGTATATAGTTAAGCTTAAAATTACGTAAAACTTAAAAATTTGACGAAATATATTAAATTTACGATTCTTCGACGAAAACTGATATTTTATAATTTGTATTTTATGCATGCTAACGACGGTTAAACGTAAAAACGACGTAAAATGCGAAAACGCGATACGTTAATTAAATATTCACAGTAAATACGATTTATTACTATAAATAGCAAAAATACTAAAATACAGGCATATATAAACATATACAGAAATATTTAAATACGTTGCTCATGAAAATACAATCACACTGTTAAAAACTAAACAGTTAAGCACATAATTCACAGATAACGAATAATCTCACGGATTATCGTCAATTCATTGACCGTCTCAGCATTTTGGTCAAATTCACATAGAGTGTTCAGAATAATGAGTGAGCACAGTGTCAAGTCATTACTCGTCATCAAACAGATTTTTAGAAAACGCGGGATAACTTCCCGGTTCCAACACAGTTAAATCACATAGTTGACTAAATAAAAAGTCAAAGGGTAAAATAGTCCTTTTACAAAGTAGGAAAATTACCAGGTGTTACATCATCCCCTTGATAGAGAAGCTTTGTCCTCAAAGCTTAGGAGTGTCACGGGTTCTAGAGTTGTCAATGAGTTGCGGATATTTCTTGCGAAATTGATCCTCACGCTCCCAAGTGAATTCAGGTCCACGTTTAGAATTCCACCTCACCTTGATGATCGGAATACGACTCTGCTTCAATCGTTTGACCTCGCGGTCCATGATTTCAACAGGTTCTTCGACAAATTGCATCTTGTCGTCGATTCGGAGTTCCTCCAACGGTATAACGAGTGTGTTCGACACATGAAAAGTGTTGTGCACGCGGCTCGACGCTTGCGGTAATTCGAGACGATAGGCTACGGTTCCAACCTTTGCCAAAATTTTGAAAGGTCCAATATAACGGGGGTTCAGCTTTCCTCGCTTGCCAAAACTTACCACACCTTTCCAAGGCGATACTTTTAGCATCACTTTGTCTCCCACTTGAAATTCGAGAGGCTTACGTCGAACGTCGGCGTAATTCTTCTGACGATCACGGGCTGCTTGAATTCGGCTCTTGATTTGAACAATCTTCTCAGTTGTTTCACGAATGAGTTCAGGGCCAGTGAGTTGACTATCCCCAACCTCACTCCAACACACAGGCGAGCGACATTTACGACCATACAACGCTTCAAACGGTGCAGCCTTAATACTGGTATGATAACTATTGTTGTAAGAGAATTCCACTAGAGGCAAATGTCTGTCCCATTGCTTCCCAAAGTCAAGCACACAAGCACGCAACATGTCCTCCAGCGTTTGAATAGTTCTCTCACTCTGTCCGTCAGTCTGCGGGTGATAAGCAGTACTCATGTCCAATTGCGTACCCAACGCTTTCTGAAGTGATTTCCAGATCTCTGAAGTGAATCTACCGTCTCTATCGGAAATTATTGAGATCGGTATTCCATGTTTTGCGACTACTTCCTTCAGATAAAGTTCGTAAGCTTATCCATTGAATCATTTTCCTTCATAGCCAAAAAGTGTGTAGATTTCGTAAGTCGATCCACAATTACCCAAATTGTGTCGTATCCGTTTGTCATTTTAGGTAGCTTAGTTATGAAATCCATGGCTATGTTTTCCCACTTCCACACAGGAATTATAGGTTGAACCAACAATCCAGATGGTTTTTGGTGTTTTGTTTTCACTCTAGCGCAAGTCAGACACTTCCCTACATAAGTAGCGATTTCAGCTTTCATATTTGGCCACCAATATAGCTTCTTCATATCCTGATACATTTTGTCAGATCCTGGGTGAATCAAATACTTAGATTTATGCGGCTCGTGCATAATCACATCCCTTAGTCCTCCAAACCGTGGAAGCCAACTTCTACCATTCAGACATAGCGTTCCATTAGTCCTAGTCTCCAATTTCTTAGTGACCATTCCCCCTAGTTTCTCAGCTTCAACATGTTCAGGCTTAAGGGCTTCGGTTTGTGCTTCACGAATTTGCACAGGTAAGTTCCGATTGATAATCATAGCTAACGATCTAACTCTACGTGTCATCAATTGTTCCTTTCTACTTAGCGCATCCGCTACTACATTGGCCTTCCCAGGGTGGTAGCGGATTTCACAGTCATAATCGCTGAGCAACTCGATCCATCGATGTTGTCTCATGTTCAGTTCCTTCTAGTCAAGAATATGTTGTAAACTCTTGTGATCGGTATAGACGACACACTTGGTTCCATACAAATAGTGTCTCCACAACTTCAAGGCAAATACCACCGCTCCTAGCTCCAAGTCGTGCGTAGTATAGTTTTTCTCATGCGTTTTCAATTGTCGTGACGCGTAGGCGATAACTTTCTTCCTTTGCATCAACACAGCTCCCAATCCTTTTGCTGATGCATCACAGTAGACCACAAAGTCTTCCGATCCTTCTGGTAACGATAGAATAGGCGCTCTACACAACATTTGTTTCAACTTCTGGAATGCTAATTCCTCTTTATCTCCCCATTCGTATTTCACCTTCTTTTGAGTCAACTTCGTCAATGGTTTCCCGATCTTCGAGAATCCCTCGATGAACCTTCGGTAATATCCGGCGAGTCCTAAGAATTGGGGAATTTCAGTCGGTGTCGTAGGAGCAGTCCACTCCCTAATTGATTCAATATTGGCGGGATCAACATGAATCCCCTTGCTATCAATAACATGACCTAGAAATTGTACTCTTGGCAACCAAAAATCACACTTCGAGAACTTAGCGTACAATTCCTCCTTCTTAAGCAATTCCAATATTATCTTAAGGTGTTCCTCATGTTCTTTCTCATTCCTTGAGTAAATCAGTATGTCATCGATGAACACAATGACAAACTTGTCCAAATAAGGTTTACACACCCGGTTCATGAGGTCCATAAACACATCAGGTGCATTTGTCAAACCGAATGGCATCACTTGGAACTCATAGTGTCCATACCTAGTCCTAAAAGCAGTCTTTGCAACATCTTCGTCACGGACTCTCAATTGGTGGTAACCAGACCTAAGGTCAATCTTCGAGTAAACGCTCGATCCTTGCAACTGATCAAACAGATCATCGATCCTAGGTAATGGGTAACGGTTCTTGATGGTAAGTTTGTTCAACCCACGATAGTCGATACACATCCGAAAACTCCCATCCTTCTTCTTTACAAAGACTGGAGCTCCCCAAGGTGAAGAACTCGATCTTATGAATCCTTTATCGGTCAACTCTTGTAGTTGCGTCGCTAGTTCTTGCATTTCCGACGGTGTTAAACGGTAAGGCGCTCGAGCAACAGGTGCAGCTCCCGGTATTAAATCGATCTGGAATTCAACTTGTCTGGCTGGCGGTAATCCAGGCTAATCTTCAGGAAAGACTTCTGGAAATCCCGTACGATAGGTACATCTTCCAACCGTTTTTCTTCCGTCTGCTTTTTAGTAACACAGGCCAAAAATACGTGGCAACCTTCCGACAAAAACTTCTGAGCCTTGATACGCGAGATAATGTTCGGTCGTGACTTCCCTTTTCTGTTACTTGTATCCCCTTGTACCTCTAAAACTTCATCACCAAATGGTAAACGAACGATCTTCTCGTCGCATACAATCGTAGCATGATATCTCGACAACCAATCCATTCCGATAATCATGTCAAAACTCCCTAACTCAACAGGCATAAGGTCTATTACGAAAGGATGACCTAGAAGATTTAAAGTGCATCCGCGAAGTATAGTGTCGGCTTCTATCAACTTCCCATTAGCTAACTCAATAGTGTACTTAGTGTCTAAGGGCGAAGGGGTCACATCAAGTAAAACACTAAAAACAATCGACACAAAACTCCTATCGGCTCCAGTATCAAATAAAATAGAAGCATAACGACCATTGAGAAGAAACGTACCCGTCACGACGTCGGGGTTTTGTTGCGCTTCTCCTCCTCCTATCACATAGACCCTTCCACGAGCTTCCCCAGCTTTAGAAATATTTCCTTGGTCCTTATTCTTTTTCTTTGGGCACTCATTGTTGTAGTGTCCCTTTTGCTGACATTCAAAACAAGTGACGTTGGCTTTCGGGTTAGGTGGTGACTTATAGTCTCTAGCAATGTGTCCAGTTTTCTTGCAGTTGTGACATTGTACATTACATTGTCCATTATGGTGACGCTTACATTGATTGCACAAAGGTAACGTCCCATTGTATACTCCCTTTTCCCCAGTACCAGCAGTGTACGCCTTCACGGTTTCTTGCCTCTTATTCGGATAGTTCCCATGGTTGTTCCTTTGGTTATCCGCCCATTTTATCTTGTTGTCCGCGACATATCCAGCATTTGCTCGAACAACTTGGTCCATCAGACTGTGAGCCATCCTTATAGCATCAGTAACTTTTGTCGGTCCAGACGATGTCACATTCCCTTGAACTCTACCAGGTAAACCCCAAATATAGCGCTCAACCTTCTTTTCTTCATCTGGAACCATTCCAGGACGTATCAAACACAACTCTTGGAACCTCCTAGTGTACGTACCAATGTCATTGTTCCTCACAGTCAGGTTCCACAATTCAATTTCCATTTTCTGAATCTCATCACGAGGACAATACTCCTTAGTCAACAACTTCTTAAGTTCCTCCCAACTCATTCCATACGCCTCCTCGGCTCCAACCGTCTGCACATGGGTGTTCCACCATGTCAACGCTCCAGCAGCTTAAGTACAAGTAGAATAAGTCACTTGGTTTTCAACAGTACATCCACTGACACAGAACACAGATTCCATCTTTTCAACCAAACGAGCTAATCCAACAGCTCCTTCAGTACCATTAAAATTCAAGGGGTCACAACTCCTAAAGTCCTTGTAAGTACACGGCTTAGGTGATCGATTGTCAACATCGTTCGGCGGTGCTTGGTTCACGTTGTTGTTAGCTTGAATGTTTGCCAATGCAGCGGTCACTCGTTGTGTAATCAGTTCTTCCAATTGTTCGTCAGTCATTCCGTTACGTGTGTTCACCATTGTTTCTCAGCGTTAAGACAACAATGCAAATAAGTTTCAAGCACGAATATACACGTTATATATTTCTTATGCTAAAATAAAATGCAGAATTTAACAATACAACAAACATAGAAAGGATAGTCACTGATCAAAGTCATAAAGTTAAATTCCCATTCATAATCAAAATATCAAGTACATAGTCATAAATAAGAGTTTCGATTAAATACCAAAGATCAAAACAAAACCAAAAATAACACAGAAAATGGTGATTGGATTAGAATCAGACTATAGATGTAATCGAAATAATATGTGATAGTATGCGATGACAAATCCTACAACAACCATTCACGCATTAGAGCAGTTGTAGGGTATGCATGAAATAATCATGTATAGAAATTAAAGTATGCAAATCAGCGAAATGCACATGTATATAATACATATTACGTATTACATAATATATATTACATATTACTTATAGTGTTATCTTACGTAATACATTACGTAGTACATATATGTATACAGAGTAACAAGTAGCCACGTCGGTTATAGTATAGGCCTAAGATGCAAACCTAGTTCTCTATAACCAAGGCTCTGATTACCAAATCTGTAACACCCTAAAATGTAGTATGCGGAAGCGGTGAAACTCGGGGGCTGTTACGTCATTGTATCATAGTTCAAGGTACAAGAGAACGACTCTAAATGAGACATTTTATAAAAATACCTCGTTGAATTTAAATAAAAGCATCAAAGTACAAAAGGTCTCAGTTTCAAAAGATAGCGTAGCGGAATATAAAAGTTTTAAACATCAACGAGATAACAGTTCAAAAGCATAAGTAGATAAATGTCCGAAGATAGCCATGAAATGCATGCGGACTCCAATTACTTCACACAGCAGATACAAATCATCATCACTTACCTGAGATAAATGCTAAATTGGGTCAACATAAATTGGTGAGAATATAGGTTTCAAGTAAAAATTCATAGTAATTCGATTTCAGATTTCATTTCATGTACACATGCAACTATAGGAGGTATAGTGCCAAGTGTAGGATAAATTGGGTGTTCACAATATTTATGATAGCTAAGCTCGTGACATCGAAACTAGTGATCCAGTACATGCAATAGATTGCACATATAAATTGCCCCAATAGAGTACCTAGCCAAGATAACTCAGTTCATACAAATGGTACACACTCGTCCGGCGTCAGAATGCCCGAGTGGAGGTTGTCAACCCTCAATAGATCTATCCGTAACATAAGAGCTTACTCCAGCAGAGTAACTAACGATTCACGATAGTGGGGACTATGGCTAAAGCAACTTAAGCAATCTCATAAACAGTGTTCACAAAACGTTCACAGAAATCAAGTTTTACTTGTGTCCAAAAGCAAGCATCAAAACATTTATCACATCCCAAAACATTAAACATAGAAAGCAGTTTAATAGGGATCTATAAACTCACCTCAAGAAACGATTCAAACCGCACAAGTATGATCAAATAGTAGTGAGCAACTCTAGCAACAACCTAAATATAATACTATAGTTTAGGCGCTAGCAAATAAGTCACAATAGTTTGTCACGTACGTTACTCATCAATCATATATATATATATATATATATATATATATATATATATATATATATATATATATATATATATATATATATATATATATATATATATATATATATATCTTTACATTATATATAAGAGGAGCGATATGCCACATAAGCACTTCATAATGCCATGTCATCATTATCTTTTTTCTATTTTTTTAAATATTCTTTCACAATTGCCGGATATGTTCTAATAATTGTGTAATATCTTTTGTTTTTTTTAATATTCTTTCATAATGGCGGATATGTCCAAATAATTGTGTAATACTTTTTTTATGTGTTTCATTCTAAAAATTCGTTTGATTTAAACGTATAGTGATATTACTCGAAAAAAAGGTAAAGATTTACTCCCAACAATATTTACCATAATATTTTTGATATATGTCCTATATTCTGATATACCTCTCCCATATTCTAAGATATCTCCATATAATATTTTTTTTTGCAATATGTGATTTATCTATTATTTTGAAAAGATATACTTCAACATTAAGTAAAGATATACTCCAACAATAAGTGATCAACACTATGGATTCCAGCAGCTATATATACCTCCTTATATTATGCACAATATCGATTCCAACTGAACCCTAAACCCTAAAACATCATTCTAACAAGATGCGACCACAAAGTAAATCATAAAGGCTTTCATAATCTAAATAAAATGAAACCACTGATATCCCCATCCAGGGAATTCCAAAGTTTGTAGCTTACAAACATTCTGTATGATCTTTTTTCCATTCTCTGGTAACAACCTCTTAACACCTATTCTGCACCTTTTTTGAGCCTCTTTCTGGCTTTTGTCTGCAAGTTTACAGAAAGAAAGTCAGAAGTAGGCGTCTATTACAGTTTAATACTAAGCATTCATATATCATAATATTTGTAGCTAACTAACATACCTTTCCTTTGAGTGATGTATTTAGGGTGTATGTTCTATAGAATTGCGAAACAACCCCTGCACACCTATTATACACACCTATTCTGAAATATTATTAATGTTTTCTTCTGATGTTAGTTTGGGGGTTTTTATTTCCTTGTCCCTGCACACCTATTCTGTACCTTTTGTGTTGAACCTTTTGTCTTGCTTTTGCCTTGCTTTTGCCTGCAAGTTTACGGAAAGAAACAGTAAGTTTACTGAAAGAAAGTATAACAGTGTGTTTATTTTTTTCACTATTATCATTTGTGCTTACACTAATTTTTTTTAAATATTTGGTGTCTCAGTTGGTGTCAACAAACAACAGAAGAAAACATCTGTAGAAAGAAGTACTTAAAAACATCACGTAGTGTGAGCAAATATTTTTTATACGAATATTTTTTGGTTAGATTCATGATCTAATAAAACCAGTCACTTGTTTTACACTATAAAACCAGTCACTTGTTTTACACCTCAGCAAACGGAAAGCATTGAGAGGAAAACTAAGTTTGGTTACCAGGAAAGCAATGACACCATTGAGAGGCAAACTCCCTGGTTTGGTGACCGAGAAAGCAATGATAACAACTTTTGTTTCCCAAAAAAACTAATGTACTGATAATAAGATCATTTATAAGCAGAAACCCTCTGTAAACCACAATACATTTATTAACCGAAAAGCCTTTGGAAGAGAATACCTGATTTGGTAACCAAAAAACCACTACAAAGCACACTTCCCACTTTGGTTACCAGAAAAACTCTAGACAACATAGTACCAGTTTTGAAAACGTATCAAAAGAAAAGCATAATACTAGAGTGTGTTCTTCCACTTCCGAAAGTTCTTCTACAGGTTTGTTTTTTTAATTTAAAAAAATTATCCCATATAATATTATTAATATTCCATGTTTTTAAAAACAAATATACCTTTTTATGCACCACAAATGCATTTCCCATTAAACAGTTAACATCACACTTTAAGCAAACAAAATAAAATACCTTAGTGTTAGCTGGAGCCATAAAACCAACTAATTCAGACATCCGATCATATCTCCGCCAAATCTTGTCATCCTGCCATATAGTCACAATCAAATCGTCCAAAGCAACACCCTGAAGCTGTGACATCAAAAAATCTTGACAACAACAAAAAACCTGTCCAAAGCGATACAAAAAACCTGTGACAACAACAAAACAAATCTTGAATAAGGGATCTTGGGAAACCCTCACTTAGGTCGTCAATACTTGGAGACTTACAGCCATTTTATCCAGATATCCAGAAATATCTCAGCCAAATCTTGTCATTCTGCCATACAGAAATAGATAAATTGCAGTTATAACTTTATAAAATAACAGATAAAAGAAAAACTGTTCAGTTCTAAGAGGTAGCTTACCTTTCAACTTAAAGTAATAAACTGCAGTTGTGACGTCAACGAATATTGAATAAGGGACCTCGGGACCCATTCACTTGAGTACTCACTTGAGTAGTCAATAGTTGGGGGCATAAAACCATTTCATCCACACATCCAGTCATATCTTCGCCAAATCTTATCATCCTGCCATATAAAAAAATCACCTTGTTGTTATAACTTAATAAAAAAACTGGGAAAAAGAGTTTAGCGACAACAACTTCCATGACAAACAACCAATTTTGCTGTAGAATAATAATTTTTTAGATATAACAAATAGTTTTGTAAAATAATAAAAGTCAAAATAGGTAATCATGATGAAAATGGAGTTGACAATTGTATTCTAACAAAATCTGAAATCCGAATTGACACTATTTTAGACCACACATCTACTTGCCCACGCTAATTATGTATACTAATATAAGTATAACGCAAAAAAAAAATTGACACATGAATGAGCCTGATTAATGTGTAATTTTTCAACCAATATCTTGCTGAAAACAATCATCCATGGATGGTTGTGGGGAGGTATGATCGCAATAGTAAATTAACAATCTAATATTGATATTTGTAAATTCAAATTAACAGATCACACAAAAAAAATAACAATGTGAAAAACGTTCTTTAATTAAAATCCAATACTAAGATTCAATTAACATACATAGTTAACCCCTTACCCCATTCCACTAAGGACAACGAGCAACAAACACATCAGAACTACTCATGGACCAAAGTACACAATCAAATGTGTACCCACAGCTTGACAGCAGCGTCAAAGAATCATGCTATAACACTAATGCGTACCATCGTGTCATCGGCAGGATCAGACAAATGCTAGACCATCGTATTAGTTACTGAAAATGCATTTAATTGTTCTCAGGTAGTACTTGGGGGGGTGCTTCAATATCAACTTGATTTCCTAATAGAACTTCCAGCTACCTAACAATAATAACACAACAATTGCTCTAAACAATTTATTTACAATTTAATTACCTCGGATTTGCAGCTACATGATCTAAAACTGAAAATACGAAGAAAAAAAAATTGACTCACCACAAGCTTTAGCTCCAAGGTCATCAGATAGTTGCAAATATCAATAGTTTAAGCACAGGATTTTCTGTAGTTGCCACACTAACACTCGCCCAATAACCATTCTTGTCATTTCCAAAAGATTGGTAAACTATGCTACGCAGTTCAGAAGATCCTGAAAGTCCAAGATAATTGTCATTGGTTCAGTTACGTTTTTGAGAACACGAAATGATATGTGCAAATGATTCATTATGATGTTAATAAATGAAAGTTTAAGAATTAGATGTCAGTAATATGACAAAATCACCAATGTTGAATTGCCAAAGGGATTAAAGTAGAGATTTGAAAAATGAAAGTTTAAAACCAGAATTCAGAAATCAAGTAAACAATTATCTGATCATTACACATCACCAACTTTAAGTACATATACAAAAGTAGCTTGAAATTGTTCTAAAAAATAAACTATGTTATAAAAGTTTTTCGTCAAATAACAACAACCGCATATAAAGTTTTAAAGGAACCATTTATAATTTAAGTTTTATCAGCTTACTTTCTAAGTAAATAAGCAGTTTTAAGTGTTTGACAAAAACGTCTTATCGTATAATTTCATTTTAAACAGGCAACCAATTTGAAATAAGCATCCCAAAGACGGCCTAACAATGTAAGATTAACAAAAGAAGATAAGTATACTCTTTAACACTGCACGCTACTTGGCAAACCTTGCACAAGATGTGTAGTACTGGGCACATCGCTAGCCAAGACCATCAAGACCTTCCGTTGTGGTCTCATCGTTAGTTACAGCAAGCTCAACAGTACCCTAGACAACAATATCAACACCAGGAAAGGACTCCAGCCTCCTACATGACATTGCCTGCAAACATTTATCAAGTTACTCAGATGCAAAATATAGAAAATTAGGATATAAGACTAAAAAAATATCAAAATTCCTAGATCTATAAACAAAAAGTTATATGTTGATTATGTTGTTACAGTACTATAAAGTAGCTCATTTACGAAATCAAATACTAACTACAAATCAACAAACATATTCATCACCAACCATCGGATATTGGAAAAAACAAAACCTTATAAGCAATAGCCAAAAGAACCTCCATAAATGCTATCACCATCTCTGTCGTCGCCTACACCAATTACATATACATATACACCATCTGCACACTGCAATCACCAAAGACAAATCTAATTACCAAGCAGATTTCTAACAAGCGTATTAACATTAACTTTATGGAACCTTTGGTATAAAAAATTCAAAATATTATAAATGAAATGAAGAATACAATTGATAAGAAAAATAAATTGTCTAATTAATAGAAAAAATCTCATCCTAATGAACAATAACAATAAGATCTGTACAAAGCTTCCATTCATCCATTACTAGATGAATTCCAATACACCAGGTAATACGTACTCACAACAACAATAGATCGATTAAATAATTAATCAGATTAAAAACGAGATTAAAAACAACATAACAACCATATTCGGCTTAGAGTGTGAAAGTTGTTTCACGAATGTGATACTCAAAACAACACTTTACAAAATATAATTTGGTCGTCTTTGGTTTTTGACTTTTGCAGCCTATAATAGCATTTGGTTAACGTATTAAAGTGAAAGTTTGGAAAAAAAACTGGCTAAACTAACGCTCTTAAACGGGCGTAAGCAAAAATAAAAAATAAAACAGAAATACTAGAACCACATAAATTTTACATAAAAACTTTCACATAATGATGTGGCATGTGATTTGGACCAATGATTACATTCTTTCTCCACTAACTTTTTATTTCATAACCAATCATTTGGTTACACATCATTGTGTGAATGTTATTATGTAAAAAAGGTGTGAGTGTAGCATTCCTCAAAATAAAATTATGAAAATAAAAAATAATAATATTTGTTGAAAAATCAAAGATAAAAAATAAATATAAAAGATTCCTCAATTGTCTAATTAATTTTTAACCTACGTCCACTGAGTCTATTTAGTGTCTTACATATTCGTCCGTTTAGCTCATCAAAAGTAATAAACGAGCAAAAAGTACCTTATTCTTTTTAAAAAATTATCTAAAACTGCTTGTATTTAGCTAGATGGACAAAATTTGTCCCTAAATTTAGGCATTATAGCCACTACTACTAGGGCTGAGCGGCAGACTTAGACCGGACCAAGGACCAAACTGGTCCAAAAACCCGGACCAGACCGGACCATTACGATCCGGTCTTTGGTCCGGTCCGATCCCAATTAGGCAAAATAAAATATTTTTTGGTAAGACCGAACCTGACCGGACCAGATCGACCGAATCGAGGACCGAAATGGTCCAAAATCAAGGACCGAATGCCAGACCGAATTTGCTCGGTCCGGTCCGAGTCGATCCGATCCGGTTTGGTTTTTCGGTCCATTCCAATCCGACGATCCAAATGTTCAGCCTTAACTACCACTAGCCCAATATTAGTGGTCGGTTTAAAGAATTTGGGGATGTCATCTATACGTCCCTAATAAGAGCTTCATACATTCTTTTTGAAGTTGAAAATTTTTAATACGTAATATATTTTATTTATATAAAAAAATTATTTATTGAAATATATAATCAAAAACCTGAACTAAATACGAAATTAATCACAAACCCAAAACAAAATTTAAACCCACGAGTAAACCAAACACACCCAAAGCAGGTCGATATAAATTACTACTGTAGTAGTAATTGTATAAAACATAGATACAAAAACTTTTAAATTTGATAAAATGTAAATAATAAACGATGACAAAATAAAATATAAAACAGGACCTCTACTAAACTATACTAATAAAATAAAATTGTTTTTATTACTTTATATATACGTAAAATTTTATTGCTTAACAAACCGAATAAAATCAAAAATTAATCAGTTAAATCGGTAATCTAAAAAACCAAAAACATGGCCAACAAAACTAAAAACAAAAATTTAATAAGACAAACATAAGATAATTTTTGAGACGACAATTATGGTAAACATAATAAACCTTTATGAACTTAATTTTAATAACTTGGTAATAAGTATTAAACATTATGAATTAATAACTATTTTTAGTTGTGGTATAAATTTCTAAAAAATTCATAATGGTTGCAAATAACACATGCAATAAGTTGAAAAGAGTCCTAAAATTTAAGACATTTTTTGTCACTTTTATTAAGTTATTAAAACCTATTTTAACACCTTCCACAATGAATGATTTTATAAATTCTGGTCAAAAAGTATACAAACAATTATTCCCACAAATAAAAAACCACAACAACAAAAACAAACAACGCCAATTGATAACTCATTAGAACACAACAATGTAAAAACATTACAAACAAATACTTGCCAACTAAAAGATTAAAACGATAATCATAAGTCATACCCGTCCATCGGACGGGTTTTGCAACTAGTATATATATATATATATATATATATATATATATATATATATATATATATATATATATATATATATATATATATATATATATATATATATATATATATATATATATATATATATATATATATATATATATATATATATATATATATATATATATATATATATATATATATATATATATATATATATATATATATATATATATATATATATATATATATATATATATATATATATATATATATATATATATATATATATATATATATATTGTAGTTATATCATGACTTGTAAATATTATATCGTTATAAGCATTATAGTATATATATACTTAGGCAAAAATATTTATTTTTAACTCGACGAAATTTCGACAGCCTTTCGGCGTAAATTTTAATTTACCCAAATTTATCTTAATAAATTTTCCAACACGATTTCTATAGAAAATTCGGCAGCCTTTCGGCGTCACATAATAATTTGCCATTTTTAGTAAGTACCCAAATCTCGTCCTAAAACCCCTAATTTCAACACTTTCTCAATCGCCAACGTTTCAACAAGTCATTTTCCCGCAATAGTATCAATTTCCACTTTCAACGCTAAAACTTTTAACGTTACACCAAGTATTCACATTTCGCGTTAATACCCTTTTTCAAAACGATCCCAACATTCATATACAACATTTAGTAACCATTTCGACACTTAAAACAACTCCGTTTAACTCGAAAACGGCGTTTCGACCACTTTAAAAATCTAGACAGCAAGTACATTATAGTCTTTTTCACAAAAATTAAGTTTTCCGACAACGAAATTTAAACGACCATATCTTTTTCATTTTTACTCCGTTTTTAGCCCATAATATATCGAAACGAAGGTAATAACTTATATTTTCATAATATCGTAGTAAACTAGTGTCAAAACAATTTTTACGACCCTCTATGCCTCTTATAAAAATCAGACAGAATATATACTTTTCGTAAAAACTCGTTTTTGACCATTTTCAAGCGTACCCACTAGTAGTAACACTACTAGTTCCCTTCAATTATTTATAAACACACTCAAAATACAAGATTTATCTTCAAGTCCATAAATCTAAAAATATACATTTTTATATTTTACAAGTCTTTTAATTAAGACATGTTCATGTATGGATCTAATAGATCCACACATAATTTTCATAGATCTAAAATATTTCATGACCAAAAATCATTTTTATCATTTTATTTCAAGAAAATAGTTGATGAGTAACATGCATGCATAGATCTACAAAGATTATGCATGAAAAATAAAAAAGATGAAAAAGGTTTAAGAAGTAACCTTGAGTAACGACTCTACGTAACCACGACAACCCGATCTACGCTCTAACCCACTAATAATCAACAAGAACTCAACTTCTATTAACTACCACCAAAACTTCTCAAATCTACAAACCAAGAAAACCCATTCTTCTTTATACTTGTACAAACCTTAGGATGTTTTTATTTTGTGTCAAATCTTCTTAAAATGAAGCTTCAAGAAAATCAACAATGGTGAAAAATGGAGTTTGTGTGTGTGTCGTGTGTTTTAGAGAGAGATAGGAGAGTTGTGTGTGTTTTTGAGTGAAGTGTATGTGTAAATAATGTGAAGTGGTGTTAAGGTTAAATGGTTAATAAGTTAAAAGGTGTAGGAATATGTAAGTTAAGCTCAAAATGGAAATTGGAAGAAAATTTGGTTTAGCTAGCATGTGGTGAGTTGTTTGGCCGGTTATGGGGATCCCACTTAGGGTAAATAATTCAAAAAATTTACCATGGTAACTAGTTAGAAGGTTTAAGGTAAAAAGGTTAGTTAGTTTTAGGTAAATGTCGAAAAGTATATAGTTAAGCTTAAAATTACGTAAAACTTAAAAATTTGACGAAATATATTAAATTTACGATTCTTCGACGAAAACTGATATTTTATAATTTGTAAAGTATTTTATGCATGCTAACGACGGTTAAACGTAAAAACGACGTAAAATGCGAAAACGCGATACGTTAATTAAATATTCACAGTAAATACTATTTATTACTATAAATAGCAAAAATACTAAAATACAGGCATATATAAACATATACAGAAATATTTAAATACGCTGCTCATGAAAATACGATCACGCTGTTAAAAACTAAACAGTTAAGCACATAATTCACAGATAACGAATAATCTCACGGATTATCGTCAATTCAATGACCGTCTCAGCATTTTTGTCAGATTCACAGAAAGTGTTCAGAATAATGACTGAGCACAGTGTCAAGTCATTACTCGTCATCAAACAGTTTTTTTAGAAAACACGGGATAACTTCCCGGTTCCAACACAGTTAAATCACATAGTTGACTAAATAAAAAGTCAAAGGGTAAAATAGTCATTTTACAAAGTAGGAAAATTACCAGGTGTTACAGTTTAGCCCGGCCAGCTTCCCATTTAATGATTGTACTTCCTTTCGCGTCTGGGGAGATGGTAACTATATTACCGCATCCGTCTTTTCTGGGCAAGGCTTGATGCCGTTTGGATCAATCATATATCCAAGGAACATCCCTTCCATTGCCCCAAACATGCATTTCTTTGGATTCAGTTTCATATTAATCCTCCTCAATGTGTCAAACGTCTCTTGGACGTCACGGAGAAGTGCATCCTCCATATGACTTTTGATGACTAAATCATCAACATAGACCTCAAGGTTGCGGCCTATCTGTGAGTCGAAGGATTTGTCAACAAGCCACTGATATGTTGCACCGGCGTTCTTTAGCCCGAATGGCATTTTTGTATAACAGTATACGCCTTGACTAGTATGGAACGCCGTCTTCTCTGTGTCCTCTTCCGCCATCTAGATCTGGTGGTATCCTTTGTATGCGTCTAAGAATCACTTAAAAGGATATCCACATAGGGATTCCACCTTCTAAACAATCTCTGGTAACGGATAGCAGTCCTGTGGGTAGGCTTTGTTCAGATCTGTGAAGTCCACGCATATGCGCCAGCTCCCGTCATGCTTCTTGACCATGACCGGGTTGGATAGCCACTCGTGGTAGTATACCTCGCGCATAATACCTGTATCCACCAATTTCCGTACTTCATCCAATATTACTTGGCTGCGTTCTGGTGCCTGACTGTGCTTCTTTTGCTTAACGGGAGGATATCCCTGGCGGATTTGGAGTTTATGTTCTGCTATCGCACGCGATACGCCCGTCATATGCTTGGGCTCCCATGCGAATACATCTAAGTTTTCTTTTAGGAGAGAGCACATGGCCCTTTTGCCTCCATCCGAGAGTGTTCCTCCTATGGATATCTCCTGTTCCGGATAATCAGGATGGATTGCCACCTTCCAGTTTGGAGGTGGTGATCCATCTTTGATGGGAACAGGTGGAACTGGTGCTGTCACGACATGACATTCGGATGCTGGTATGATTGTGTTATAGATGGTGACAATTCCTCCTTCCACGGGGAATTTAATCATTCCGTGAGCTGTGGAGGGTACTGCCCATATGGCCAGGATACCTGGTCTGTCTATGATCCCATTTTATGGAGAGTGTGAACGTATCACCATAAAGTTCATCCACGCCGTGGTGGAATGCTCTTCATTCCCAATGGTTACGAGCAAACGCAGCTGTCCTATTGGCCAGATGGTGTCTCCACTAAAGCCGATGAGCGGCGACGTGGCCGGTACTAATTGGCTTCTTATTTCTGGTCGTAACAGTACGAAACAGTGTTCGTATAGTACTTCTGCCGATGATCCTCCATCCACATACATACGGCGGACATTGTATGTTCCAATGCTTATCTCAATCGTGAGAGGTGCGTCGGCTACGTCACTTGCCGTGATGGGAGGGAATGAGATTTCTCTGCCGCGTGAAAATTTTTGACTAATTTTCTGCCTTGTGCGGCGCTTCCTGGATTGGATCATGTATATAGTCGAAGGTTTGTCCTTTTGGGGATCCTTCTTGTCATGCTTCTTGTTGTCCTTTCCATCCTTCCAATCCTTGACTAAATGTTTGAGTTTGTCTGACTTGATCAGTGACTCAATGTGCTTCTTGAGCTGGATACATTCCCCCGTGTCGTGGCCCTTGTCGTTGTGGAATTCGCAAAAGCGATTTCCTTGACGACGGTCCACCGGAGTCATCATTGGGGGAGGTCTCGGGAAGTTGGCCCCTTCTGTCAGCAAGATCTCCCGGTAGGACATCTTTAGAGGGGTAAATTTGTCCTACGACCGCCCTCCTTTGTTTTGGCTCTTGTAGTCCGAGCTCCTCCCACTGTCCTGGTTGTTTTGACCACCCGACTGTCTCCTAGACTGGTCGTTCGATCGATAGCTGTTTCCTTTTGGAGGGTAGGCCGCGGCTACCGCGGTTTCTCCCTCTATGAAGTTCCTGACCCTTTCCATAAGGTCGTCATACTTCTCCGGTCGCTTGTCATTGAGACGTCTGATTAATTCCCTGGTTGTTATGGCGTGCATATAATCGGAAATTTTTAGAAGTTCCGGCATTGTCTTTGTGCGTGTGCACTCGTCATTGAAGTGTTCGGTGAAGGCCTCCGTAGATTCCTCAGGCCGTTGCTTGACGGTTGACAATGAGACCGGGTCCCTATTATACTTCTTTCGCTGAGTATAATTGTTCTTGAACGCAGTACGCAGTTCAGTGAAGATATCAATGCTTCGGGGAGGAAGTCCCTCAAACCAATCGCGAGCATTGCCGATCAAGATTGAATTGAACATCTGGCACCATATGGGCATGGGCCATCGTTCTATTTTCGCTTGCGTGTCTGATAGGTGTGTAAACACCCATCCTTTTTACCACTTAATTACAATAATAACCGAGCCAAAACGTGTATTTTATGTCATTTATGTCGGAATTATGTGTGGTTTGTGTTTTTGTTGTGATTTAGGACGAAAAGGTGAAAAGTGGAGAAAACACGGGCATTCACTGGCTTTTATCGAAGAAAAAGATGAAAGACGAAGTCAAGAAATCAAGAGTGCAAAAAGAACGGAAGTCCAAGACCAATTCTGAAGATTTATCGAAGAAAAAGTCAAAAGACGGAAGTTTACTAAAAGCCGAAGAACTCAAGTCTAATTTATTGAAGAATTACAAGACGAGTTTGATGAAATCCCAAGATAAAGTCATTAAAGTCAAAAGATTAATAAGATTAAGGACTTAATGACGCAATTAAAGAAAGAAGAAAGAAGGGAGGAAGCTTCCTAAGCACCTCCCTAATCTCCCCTATAAATAGATTAGATTAGATTTCATTTTCTCTTGTTGGCTAATAGTGACAATTAGTTCTTCCATTTTATTTACTTGCACATTTACCTTATTGCACTTTAGTTACCTTGTCTTGCACTTTAATTTCCAAGTAAGTTTACTTTTATGTAATTGAATCTTTACTTTTTATTGTTTATCTCTCATTCTACCTTTCTTTTTATGCTTTAATCTTATTGTTTATATGCTTATTGTGTTGCTTATTTGATTTATGTTCATGTTTTTATGTTTTGATCTTGTTAGCTTATTGATTTTATAGCTTATTGTGTTTCTCTTAAATTTAATCAAGTGCTTATTAGTTAATTTTTATAAAAAGTTGTTTTTTTAATATTTTTATCATTTAGTTTTCTTAAAAGTTTTTAAATTTCGGTCTTATAGCTTTTTCTTAAAATTGATTTTGATAAAGTTTTGATTAAGTGCTTATTTGATTTTAGCTTAATTTTAGTTTTGAGCTTATTTGATTTTAGTTCTTATTCGGGTTTTGGTAAAACCCTTGTATTCCGATCATAGCTTCCATTTCAGTTATTCCGAATAGAGCTCAAACCCCATCATTCCGGATAAGTATCCGGAAATTATTCCGGATAGGATTCGTTTGTGTTATTCCGGATAAACCTCCTATTGTTTATTCCGGATAAAGTGACAGGTTATTCCGGATAAGTACAAGCAGGGGATTCCGGATAAGCATCACCAACAGGGATTCCGGATAAGCAATCATTTGTTTATTCCGGATAAGCTGGAGATAATATTGCGGATAAGGGTCATTTACTTATTCCGGATAAGCTGCAAGATTTAATATTCAGGCTAAGGCTTCGTTCCAGTTATTCCGGATAGTGGTGACAACGCACATTCCGGATAAGAGGTACGAGTCACATTCCGGATAAGCTTCTATTGGTGATTCCGGATAAGAACTTGAAGAATTATTCCGGATAAGCAGTGTCTAATCAGTTATTCCGGATAGTGACAGTGTTTTGGGATTCCGATTCAGGTTATGTTTATTCTCTTTTATTTTCAAGCATTTTTTTGTCCCGCCATTTTTCTTAAATGTTATTTTTATTACTTTGTCTTAGTTAATTTTAAAGTTTACATTTTTATTACATCGTCAAGTTTACTTTTCGTCACGCTTTAATTCTCTGTCATTTAATTAATTTTCTTTAAAAGTTTTAATATTGCACCATTTAAGTTTTAATTAGTTGTAGATGTAGTTTACCGTCATTTACTTAAAGTTTTTGCACCTTTAATTTTACTACAACGACACAACTATTTGTTTCACCAAAGAACGACTGAGTCACATAGTTAATCCATTTTTCAATTCGAAGAGACTCTGACGATGACTTTTTACATACAAAATTTCTTGTGTCAAATGGCACCGCTGCCGGCTCTTTTCGTAAAGATTAACGGTTTTCTGTGAGAGACGCGTTGCTTTTTGGGATCCGTTCATTCGTGAGCGATATTTTTCTTGCTTAAAAATTTCAAAAATCCAAAAATTAAAAATTGTTAAAAATCCATAAAAATTTCAAAAATCCAAAAAAATTAAAAATTGTTAAAAATCCATAAAAATTAAAAAAAAATTCAAAAATCCAAAAAGATTTTATTTTCTTTATTGTGTATATATATTCTCTTTGTGTTTGGTATTGTTTTCTTTTGCCTTTGTAGGTGTATGCGTACTAGATCTTCTAATTATCAAGAGCCCGAGACTCGAGAAGATTTAGCTATGACAGGTGTAAACAACAATAATAATCCATCGCACCTCCACAATAATAACAACAATGTTCTTCCACAGCCTGATCTTCGGACAATGGAGGAGCTTTGTCAACCTACCATGTTTGGACGAGGAGGACCGATTGCGCCGATGCAAATCACGGCTCCGGAGTTTTCGTTGAAGCACCACATGATTCAGCAAGTGCAAACAAATCCTTTTCGAGGAATGCCTGATGATAATGCCAACAAACACATCGACAAATTCATTACAATCACTCAAAGCATGAAGTTGCCCGGTGCCACAATGGATGTTCTACGCCTTCAACTCTTTCCACATACTTTATCACACCACGCCGAGAAATGGTTTGATCGTCTCCTGAAGAATTCAATTCATACTTGGGATGACATGACTCAACGCTTTTTGTCGCGCTACTTTCCACCATCCATGGTCACGAGCCTTCGCAATCAAATCAGCGGTTTCATGCAAGAACCCAATGAATCTCTCTTTGATGCTTGTGAAAGATATCATGTTTTGATTGATTGTTGTCCAAACCACAATATGCTCCATGTGACCTTAATTGATACTTTCTACAACGGTTTGACTTTTCGTGATCGTGATACGATTAATGCAGCCGCCGGTGGCACATTTATGAAAAGAAGACCCGAGGAGTGTAGAGAGCTTATTGAAAACATGACTACTCATCACAAAAACTGGGATTCCTCCGCTTCTTCAAGGAACAACCCGAGAGTCAATGTTTCTTCTACTTCAGCAAACCCCGACATGACCGAATTCACCCGCATAATGGCCGAAATGAACAAAAATATCTTGCTTCTCGCTAGAAACCAACAACAAGTTAAAGCGGTAGCCAATCCTTGTGAGACATGCGGCGGTCCTCACTCATACACTGATTGTCCTTCTACTCAAGGAAATCCGGAAAACGTGTATGCGGCTTATGGTAATTATTCACCGGAAAATTACCAAGCCCGACCTCAAGGGGATCGAAATTTGCTGAGTTACCGATCAAACAACTACCATTCACCCGGTTTTTCTCCTCAAAACCAAAACCCCAACAACAATTACAATAGAAGCAACCAAATCCCACCTAGAGCTTCTAATCCTTATCACCCACCCGCTCAACAAGCCCCACCCATCAATCAAGATGTTGAAGCTTTGATGAGAACCCAAGGAGAGCAAATCAAGAATCTACAAAGCCAAATTATCAATTTGAAAGGGGATATTACCAAGCAAGGGAATGACATTAGATCCGAGCTTGGAGATAATATTCAATCCTCCTTCAGCAATCAAACGAATGATTTGAAGAATATGCTGGCTAGTTTCTTGCCCACCACTCAACCCTCTACTTCGAGTTCTCTACCTTCAAACACCGTCACCAATCCGCGAGCGAATGTGAGTGCTATTACTACCCGTAGTGGAGTTACTTTAGTAGGACCACCTATCCCGCCCCCATCATCTACACCTCCTCCACCACCATTTATCCCTACTACTCCCACACCTAGTATTAGTACACCATTACCGTCTCCGCCTCGTCATGACGAAGTACCCCAGAAGAATCCTCCACCAACCCCACCTTCAACATCTCAACCTTTACCTGCTACACCTACACCTTCACCACCCAAACCCAATATTCCTTATCCATCTCGCTTAGGCAAGGCCAAAATGTACACCAAGGATGACATCCAAGTGTCAAACTATTTGAAGAAAGTTTCGGAAATGACCGTCACTTTTCCCCTTGTCGAAGCTCTAGCACAAATGCCTAAATTTGTTAAGATGTTTAAGGAATTTCTTAGCAAAAAGGAGAAGATGGTCGAGTTTGTTAATACTCGATTGAATGAAAATTGTTCTGCCATCCTTCTTAAAGAACTTCCGGAGAAACTTGGAGATCCCGGTCGTTTTGTGCTACCTTGTTCTTTTAACCAAACCGACAAATTTACTGCCTTAGCCGATCTCGGGGAAAGTATAAATTTGATGCCTTTAAGTGTTTGGAAAAAGTTATCATTTCTCGACCTTACACCCACCAAAATGACTCTTGAGCTTGCCAATCGCACTCTCGCTTACCCCATTGGTATTGCCGAAGATGTGTTCATTAAAGTTGGCACATTCACTTTTCCGGTCGACTTTGTCGTTGTTGATTATGAAATGGATCCTCGTATTCCGTTAATACTTGGACGCCCATTTTTTATAACCGATAGAGCTTTAATTGATGTGGATAAATGTGAGCTCATCTTAAGAGTCGGGGATGATGCACAAGTGTTTGAAATGGGGAAGCTTACAAGCAAATCCTTTGGAGGCCGAGAATCAGCGAATATGATTAATGTGCTTGATGATTTTGTCGTCTACAACAATCCTCTATTCGATTCTTGCATTGATAATCCACTTTTTCAAGATGATGTGGATGATTCTCTCTCCAATTTGGAACCTTCACCCATATATGATTCTCCACCGATCTTTGATGCTTATGATGTTGATTCTAGCTTTGATGGAGATGATTATGATGACTTTTCTTCCGAGTATCCCGGCATGCCCACATATGATGATTTTGATGAGGCCGATACTCTTTCGAGTGATTCTTCTCATTATGAAGATCCTCCGCCTACCATGCTTAATCCTACTTTGGATGATTACTCATTTGAGGAAGACTTCTCTACTTTTCTCAATACTTACTTCCCTCATGAGAGTGATGCTCCTCCTTTTGATTTTGATGATTATGGTCTTGATCCTACTTCGGATTTGAAGAAAATTCTTTCAAAAGAGAAGCAACCGGACGACACCAACATCCGCAACACGTATGATTTAACACCTCTTTGTCCACCTTCTGAGGACGAGGTTGTGCATTTTCTTCGCGGATCTTCTTCACATTCTGCTGAGCCTGAGTGCTATTTTCCCCTAAAGGAAAAGGTGTTCGACCCTGGTATCGATATTCTTCAGCCATCTCAGTATCAATCTGATGAAATAAAAGGAAATATCTTTGGAACTTATGGAAATATGCTTGTACCTCTTCACCCTTGCTCCCACCGTGCTCCGTCTTTGCTTAAGGGAACCTTGCCTATTCTTCTTTGGTTTGCCTTGTTCGCCTTAAGCTTGTGCTATTTGATGGACGAAAACTATGTATTTGATCCCGGTGGATATGTTTCATGCTTCTTTCTATGATAATCAAGGTCGAGTCAGGCTCACGACTCGGTGAACAAAAATCAAGCGCTACTTGGGAGGCAACCCATGTTTCTATCTTTTAGCTTTCTTTATCCTAAGTGTAGGGGAGACCCGTTGGTGTTTTCTATTTCCTCTCTTATCATATTCAGGGATTCGAGCGCTCAATGATCCACTCTTGATGATTTTTGACGACCCGTGATTCCGTGTTTTCGTCTTCCCGGTTCTATCCTAAACTCTTTTTGATTCTCTATTTTATATTTCTCAAATATTAAAATAGGAATCTCGTTAGTTGTCTTTTTCTTAGCAAGATTTAAACAATGTGCACAATGTCTTAAGTGTAGGGGAGTTTACTCCCACATGCTTAAACATTGAGGACAATGTTTATATTAAGTGTAGGGGGACTTCTATCGAAGGTAAGTGGCCTTTTCCTTGTATTTGTACTCATTTTAACCGGAAAATCAATTTTTCGACATTTTTCAAAATTTTTGATCTATTTTGGCCTATTAGTTTTTCCCTTTGTATAGTTATTTTCTTCCTTTACTAGAATAAATTTTAATAAAGTGGTTTTAATTTCAAACGTTGTGAATCTTTTGACTCAACACGAGTTTACTTATCTAAGTTTACTCTAGCTAGTATCCTTAACGTGTTTAAGTCAAGTTTTGCTAGGCTTTTATATAGGGAGCTATAAAACGCGAAAGTCTTAACTCTCACGGGTTAAGAACAAGAACTTTTCGCAAGTTCCTATAATTGATCCTAGAGAGTTGTTTATCAAGGGAACTTTAAAATACGATTTCTAAACTTGAAAAAGTCTAAGAGTTTGCAAGATCCTATAGACAACTCGAAAACCCAAAACTTTGATTTAATAGGCTAAGCATCCACGAGTCTCATTCCTTGAGATTTTAAACTGTGGAGAACGAGAGATGATAGAGAAAATTATAAGTTTGGTATTCTTTCGTGAATTTATGTGAGTTAATTATAAGCCTATTCTCCCATCTCTTGCTAATAAATTTATCTACAATAAATAAGGTTGTACGATTTGAAAAGTTACTTAGCTTCTAGTCCAAGATTGTTTAAAAGTTGCTCGGTATGGATTAGAGTTCATAGCCAAGGCATAACTTATTGAAGCGGGATGCGAAGATTGGCGAGTCCAAAATGGCCCTAACAAGGCATGAGGGCTACATTTTGTTGCTAAAGATCCCAAGTGATGTGAAGAATCATTTATCGAAAATCAATATGAAGGATCGAGACACACGACGAAAAGCAAAACTCCCCAAAAGTCATGGATAAGTCTATCCGAAAAGGCCCTAACAAGGTATGAGGATAAATAGATCCAAGTCCAAAAAGGAGGCGGATCGTTGTATATCAAAGTCCAAAATAAAGATTGGATAAATATGAAGAAGTCGTGGTCCATGTATGAAGAATCTCTCAAAACTTCAAGTGAAGAAATTCCTATTATGAAGAGAAGACCATTATTTCATGAACGTCTCTCAAGATTTGAAGTATGAAGTCGCTGCCAAATATCGGCCCGAGAAAGGTCTCAAATCGCGAAGCGAGTTATGCCAAGATATGAACTTTATGAGGTCCCGAGAAGCAGTTTTAAAAGATTTTGTCCTTTAGCTAACTATTGATTAAATCGTCCCACTTTATTGTCAGCCTTAATAACTATCGAAATAAGTCAAGAATGCACCTCGTGATCATTCAAGACAACAATAAAATATAAGAGATACACCTGGGAATAAGGGAGTATAAGTAAATAATTGGCCCACATGAGTTCGTGTTAGTTTGCTAACTTATAATAATAATGATCTCGTTTTTAAGCTTGGTTTGGAGAAAGTGAAAACTTGAGGATGATGATCATTCATGATATTTTCAAAACCCTAAGGTATGATTTTTATTTCTTTACTTGTTTTGTTATTTTCTATCTTTTTAATAAAGGCCAACGTGGATTGATTGTGATGAAAAATGTAATCGTGCTTTGTAAACTAATGCATTGCATGAGGACATTGCAATGGTTAAGTGTAGGGGATTTGATAGGTGTGTAAACACCCATCCTTTTTACCACTTAATTACAATAATAACCGAGCCAAAACGTGTATTTTATGTCATTTATGTCGGAATTATGCGTGGTTTGTGTTTTTGTTGTGATTTAGGACGAAAAGGTGAAAAGTGGAGAAAACACGGGCATTCACGGGCTTTTATCGAAGAAAAAGACGAAAGACGAAGTCAAGAAATCAAGAGTGCAAAAAGAACGGAAGTCCAAGACCAATTCTGAATATTTATCGAAGAAAAGGTCAAAAGACGGAAGTTTACTAAAAGCCAAAGAACACAAGTCTAATTTATTGAAGAATTACAAGACGAGTTTGAAGAAATCCCGAGACAAAGTCATTAAAGTCAAAAGATTAAGAAGATTAAGGACTTAATGACGCAATTAAAGAAAGAAGAAAGAAGGGAGGAAGCTTCCTAAGCACCTCCCTAATCTCCCCTATAAATAGATTAGATTAGATTTCATTTTCTCTTGTTGGCTAATAGTGACAATTAGTTCTTCCATTTTATTTACTTGCACATTTACCTTATTGCACTTTAATTACCTTGTCTTGCACTTTAATTTCCAAGTAAGTTTACTTTTATGTAATTGAATCTTTACTTTTTATTAGTTATCTCTCATTCTACCTTTCTTTTTATGCTTTAATCTTATAGTTTATATGCTTATTGTGTTGCTTATTTGATTTATGTTCATGTTTTTATGTTTTTGATCTTGTTAGCTTATTGATTTTATAGCTTATTGTGTTTCTCTTAAATTTAATCAAGTGCTTATTAGTTAATTTTTATAAAAAGTTGTTTTTTTTAATATTTTTATCATTTAGTTTTCTTAAAAGTTTTTAAATTTCGGTCTTATAGCTTTTTCTTAAAATTGATTTTGATAAAGTTTTGATTAAGTGCTTATTTGATTTTAGCTTAATTTTAGTTTTGAGCTTATTTGATTTTAGTTCTTATTCGGGTTTTGGTAAAACCCTTGTATTCCGATCATAGCTTCCATTTCAGTTATTCCGAATAGAGCTCAAACCCCATCATTCCGGATAAGTATCCGGAAATTATTCCGGATAGGATTCGTTTGTGTTATTCCGGATAAACCTCCTATTGTTTATTCCGGATAAAGTGACAGGTTATTCCGGATAAGCACAAGCAGGGGATTCCGGATAAGCATCACCAACAGGGATTCCAGATAAGGGCTCGACATCTATTCCGGATAAGCAATCATTTGTTTATTCCGGATAAGCTGGAGATAATTATTGCGGATAAGGGTCATTTACTTATTCCGGATAAGCTGCAAGATTTAATATTCAGGCTAAGGCTTCGTTCTAGTTATTCCGGATAGTGGTGACAACGCACATTCCGGATAAGAGGTACGAGTCACATTCCGGATAAGCTTCTATTGGTGATTCCGGATAAGAACTTGAAGAATTATTCCGGATAAGCAGTGTCTAATCAGTTATTCCGGATAGTGACAGTGTTTTGGGATTCCGATTCAGGTTATGTTTATTCTCTTTTATTTTCAAGCATTTTTTTTCCCGCCATTTTTCTTAAATGTTATTTTTATTGCTTTGTCTTAGTTAATTTTAAAGTTTACATTTTTATTACATCGTCAAGTTTACTTTTCGTCACGCTTTAATTCAAAGTCATTTAATTAATTTTCTTTAAAAGTTTTAATATTGCACCATTTAAGTTTTAATTAGTTGTAGATGTAGTTTACCGTCATTTACTTAAAGTTTTTGCACCTTTAATTTTACTACAACGACACAACTATTTGTTTCACCAAAGAACGACTGAGTCACATAGTTAATCCATTTTTCAATTCGAAGAGACTGTGACGATAACTTTTTACATACAAAATTTCTTGTGTTAGTGTCAAATATCTTTAGGTGATCATCCAGATCACCAGACCCATCATAAGTCTTGACGCACGCTGGCATGCGATGCTTTGTATCCTCGGAGTAACTCCGTATGCGGAGGGTAAAAGGATCTTCCCTGGGATCAGCCCATGGACGGGTGAGATTAGGATCACACCATGGGCGGGAGAGATCTTCTGCTTCCGCCTCGCGATAATAGGGGCCGCCGTAGTACTCTTCATTGTCTGGTGGCGGTGGAGGAGTACGCCTGGGTCGGCGACGCTTGGGTGGATGGTCATCCGAATCCTCTCCTGATGGACCGGGAGAAGGGGGAGGTGCCCCATTCTTTGGTTGAGGATCGCTCTTGTGAGAAGAGCTAGGAGCCTTCTTCCCGGTATTCATCCTGTCCCACACGCTTGTGCGGCGATTAGTTCTGGTTAGCTCTAGATCTGGTCGTTCGGCTGAATCGTCGGACCTCTCTCCCTCCTCATGGAATTGTAGTAGTTCCTGCATAATACGATCCCCTATGCATTCGAACACATTCCTAGGTTGCGGAGTTTCCTCAAAGAGGTTTCGTTCCTGGGGTCGTGTCCTTTGCTTCCTTTGAGTCTGAGGAGAGGTGCCCGGTCCGGCACTACAAAAGTTGAGCCTAGATTGTAGGTTCCTCTCTAGGTTCAACCTGGATGCGATTCCTGGGATGATCCTCTCAAAGTTCTGCGTGAGAACTCGAGTGAGATCTTCCTCACTAAGTGGTTCGACCTCCACTTCTTCCTCGGTTGATGGCCTGCGCGGCTCCTTATTAGAGGGCTTAGGCGTGCTCCCTGGATCAGGGTTGTCCAAGGTCGAGGTTGGTGGTGGGGTGATAGCGGACGTGCCTGCTCCACCCATGGATTGAAAAACGCTCCGGTTATTCGGTCCACCTGTTTGGTTGTCGGGGGACTGAGTGGGAATGAGTATCCCGTCCCCTGTGTACTTCTGATTCGCAGGATTTGTGTTCCTGGGGTTTCCTTGCGGATGTCCTTTCGCCATTGAGAGAGATCGAGATGAGATTTTCTCTAGCTTAGTGTATTGGTCCCACGAATGGCGCCAACTTGTTGATACAAAAGTTGGATGATCCTTGCTAGACCCGAATTAGGCTTAATTCAGGTTGGCTGGGGTCCGGCTCCTGCACCAAGTGAAATATCTGGTTGGGATCCTGCACACTAAAACAATACGCGTTAGACTTATCGTGGGAATGTATCCCACGATTAAGCTCCGGCGTGAGAGTAAGTAATCGGTTAGGGTTTAAGAATCGGATGAGTTGTGAGTGTGTAGAACGTAATACCTTTGTGGAACCCTTGGGGGTTCCTTATATAGGCAGTGAAACCCTAATGGGCTGTCACTGATGCTTCGGCCCCAAGGAAAGGATAAGTACAAGATTTAGATTGATTGTTATCTTCTAATTATGGTGATTGAATATCCTCTTCTTTGGGGTAAATCCTAATCACAGTAAGAGTATGATTCTGTCTAACCCTGTATCGGCCATGCCGGGCCGTATTGTTCATCTAAGCCCATAAGCTTAAATGAAATTAATCCCAACCATCAGTAATGGGCCGGATGCGGGTAGTACCCGTGGGCCGGGTTGATGACCTGACTGTGGACTATACGTCATCACTGTGTTTCCCCGTAACTAATGCATTCATGTATTTTATGCGGGTTTTACGGATCTGCTACGTTATCATCTGTGCGAACTTTTAATAATTTGATTTCACAAGCTTCGACTTGTTCTCGAACGTAGTGATATCTACGTTTAAAGTTTTTGGTGCCTTTAATAACTCTAGAATCATTGACGAATATGATTGCAGCAGAATTGTCACAATACATATTAATAGGTTCTTTTATTAGGCATCACTCTAAGACCTCCAATAAACTTCCTAATCCAAACAGCTTACATTGCAGCTTCTGAAGTTGCAATGTACTCAGATTGAGTCGCATGCATTGCAATCGTTGTATGCTTCTTGCTCTTCCAGTCAACTGCTCCTCCATTGATAACAAACACGTAACCTGTCTGAGACTTCGTATCGTCTTTATCACATTGCCAGGACGCATCACAAAAACCTGTTACATTCAGTTATGTGTCTGGTTTCCCTCTAAATACTAAAAAAATATCTTTCATACTCCTGAAATACTTTAGAATATGTTTAACAACAGTCCAGTGGAGCTTCCCTGGATTCTATTGGTAACGACTGACCAAGTTCTGAGCAAACGCCACATCAAACCTTGTGCATCTTACATCATACATAATAGATCCTACAGCCGAAGCATAAGGCACCCTTCACATGTAATCCTCCTCTTAAGGAGTAGATGCATCCATCTCATGACTTAGATTATGCTTAACTTTCATAGGTTGAAAACGTTTCTTGGAATTATGCATATTATACTTCTTCAATATTTTGTCAATATAAGCATCTTGACTAAGACCATTTAATCGTCTACTCCTATCTTGATAAATTTTAATTCCCAGAATGTATGTAGCTTCTCCTAAATCCTTCATAGAAAAACATTTACCAAGATAATCCGTAACTTCTTTAAGTCTTGGAATGTTACTTATCATGATTAATATGTCATCAACATATAAGATTAGGAATACTACATCACTCCCACTAGCTTTGCGATATACACATGGATCATCACAATTTTAAATAAATCCAAACTTTTTTATTTCTTCATCAAATCGTTTGTTCCATTGACGTGATGCTTGCTTCAAACCATAAATAGATCTTTGAAGTTTACACACGCGTTTTGGATACTTAGGATCAACATACCCTTCTGCTTGTTGCATATAGATATCCTCATCTAAGCGACCGTTCAAGAAGGCAGTTTTAACATCCATTTGTCATATCTCATAGTCATAGCATGCTGCTATAGCTATGAGAATCCTAATAGCTCTTAAGTCTGCTATAGGAGAAAATGTCTCCTCGTAGTTTACACCAAAAGTTTGTGTAAAACCTTTAGCTACTAAACGAGCTTTATATGATTGTACTTCACCATCCATGTCATTTTTCTTCATGTATATCCACTTATGTTTCACTACTTTAGCATTTTGTAGTTGATCTACAAGAATTCAAACTTTATTAATTCTCATGGATTTCATTTTCTCATCCACTTATCCTTTTCAGGATCAAGTATGGAGGATTTATAATTATCAGGTTCACCAAAATCCCCTACTTCATCATCATCCTCTTTGTTAATACATAGTTTGCTTGGTGCACGTATAGTCCTTTCAGACCTACGTCCAGTGGAACTCCCAGACTTTCTGGTTCTACAGGAATTATTTCGCTAGTATTTTCATCAAAAGGTAATGTATCTATATGACTCTCTTCAAGATCATAATTTCTCCCACTGAATTCTTGATTTACAAGATCACTTTCAAGGAAGTCTCCATACCTAGCAACAATAACTTTGTTCTCGGGTGGATAATAAAAGTAGTAACCCATAGTTTCCTTAAGGTATCCTACAAAGATACATTTCACAGATCGTTGTTGGAGTTTATCACTCGAGTCACGTTTCACATACGCCTCGCAACCCCAGACCTTTAAATAAGACAAATATGGCTTTTGCCATGCCATAGTTCATATGGTGTCTTATCAACCTTGTTCGTGGGAACCATATTTAAGATGAGAACAACAGATTCTAAGGCATAGTCCCAAAAGGATAATGACAAAGTTGTAAGATTAAACATAGATCGCATCATATCTAATAGTGTACGATTTCTCCTTTCGGATTCACCATTTTGTCGTGGAGTATAGGGAGAAGTAAGATTCTGAACAATTCCATTCTCACTTAGATAATTTTTAAGACTTAAATAATCACCACCTCTATCAGAACGAAGAGCTTTAATCTTCTATCCTAGCTGCAATTCTACTTCTTCTTTAAACACTTTGAATGTTTCAAATACCTCATGTTTATACTTAAGTAAATAAACATAACCATAACGGCTATAATCATCCGTAAATGTTAAGAAGTAGCTAGCACCTTTCCTTGACACATGTCTAAGTGGTCTAAACACATCAGTGTGTATTAAACCAAGTAGATTAGTATCTCTTTCAATATTGCTATTAAAAGGTTTCTTGGTCATCTTCGCAGAGATACAAGACTCACATTTATCAAATGATTCATCATTGATATTTTCCAAAAGACCTTCATTTTGAAGCTTTTGTATGCGAGTCTTCCCAATATGGGCAAGTTTACAATAATAAACATAAGAAGAGTTCTTGTCTAACTCTCTCTTCTTATTCATGCTAAAGACAAAATTATTATTATACTTGGAATCGTTATCATGCATGTCAATTTCAAACACACCATTTACAGCAATTGCATTAAAATAGAAAATACCATCTTTAAAAACAAGAATTCCATTATTATCAATAGTGTGAACAAATCCAAGATTCAACAAACAAGAAAATGAAATAACACCCCTAACAATTGAAGGTGCATAATGACAATCGTTTAAAATCAGTACTAAACCCGATGGTAAAACTATATTAAACGTTCTTATAGCTTCAACAGCTGCTTGCGCACCATTACCCACTTGCAGATATTGTTCCCCATGGGATAGCTTCCTTTCCAACTTAAATCCCTGCAGCGTATTATAAATGTTAATACAACATCCCGTATCATATACGCATGAATTTAATTTGTATGTTAAATTAAATAATTCAATCATAAATAAAGTACCTGAAGCTGTAGCGCTCTACTCAGCCTTCTTCTTTATTTCTCGTAACTCGTCGAGGTGAAGAGGGTAGTTCCTCTTCCAGTTACCACTTGCCTTGCAATATTGACAAGTATCATCCTTTTGGGATTGATTATTCTTAGCAAAGTTCTGCTTAGGCTTTTGATAATTCGCAACTTGCTTGCTCTTATCAGCTTTGCCTTTGCCTTTCTTCTTGTTCGCTTACGGTTTTGGCTTACTTACTCTTCCCTTTTGTATGGTTAGTACAGGAGGAGTAGAGGTAGATGCCTTGTCCTTTAACCCCTTTTCATAGTCAATGAGCATTGCATGAAAATCTTTAACTGTCTTCCCCGTGCAATGCATATTATAGTTCCTAACAAAATCATTAAAATTCTTGTTAAGGGACCCATTGATCAAGTTAATCGTCATATCATGGTCATAGGGCTTTCCAAGTGCAATGAGTTATTCCATATAACCTCTCATTTCCATATAGTGTGCACTTATGGACTTTCCAGGGGTTTGCCTACAGTTATGCAAAGCATCTACTAAGTCGTAGATCTCCACATCTTGGGGCTTCTCAAACATTGCCTTGAGTTCATCAAGCATAAACATAGGAGGAAATAGCTCAAACTTCTTTTGAAGAGAATGTGACATTTTTCCAAGCATTAAGCAAGCCACATCAGAATGCTTCTTATCTTCAGCGTTGTGAGCATGCCTTTCGGCTTCAGAAGCTCCTTCAGAAAGGTAAGCCGAAAACGGCGTGGACAAGTAATCAATAGTACCCGCTACTCTCAAGACAATTCTTAATGAGCGATACCAATCATTGAAGTTTTGGCCAATAAGTTCTGGACGATGAAAAAACGTTTTGAACGCGGAACTTAAAGCGTTATTGTCGGGTTGAGCCATTTCTACAAAAATAAGTTCAAATTATTAGTATTTTCGATGAATACTTTCAAGAAATAAAATTACCCCGGTAAATAAACCATAGTATTTTCCTTGAAACTAGAACCTATATTGACATAAATCCATTACATAAGGTGATATGCTAGTAATGAATGTATTCAACATAGTAACTTGTCGAACAATTTATTGGCAAACAATTTCCAATTTCTAGATATTTAAGGTACTTACATTTCCAAAAAAACGTTTTGCATTGTAAACATGTTTCATCCCTTCTGAATACCTTAAGTTTCCAGATCTCACACAGTAACTTAATTAAGTCGTCTAATCTAAAGAACGTAAAACTTAGCACACAAATTCTCATTCTATGAAATGTTTTCTCTCCATCACAACATCATCCAAATCTCATATGAGGACATTGTGACTTCAAGTTTCTGTCAATTAGATGGTATTCAACTTAAATTTTAAGGGTATAAATTTGATGTCAAAATCAATGTATAGAGAAGCATGCATACATCTCCATATCATAAGTTTAATAAAACATTTAGTAAACTTTTTCACGAGACTAAGTTTCTACATATATTACGTTGAGGTATTGGTTAAAACCAATCAAAGAATTTTACCCACAACTATTCACAACATACTTTTGTTAGAACTCGGCTACGCACAAAGCAATAACCTTATGCATTGTGTTTCAGATGTTAATTTGCAGTAAATCAACCTTAAGGTGTAATACAAATAATAATCGTAGGTAATTCCAATTTTTTTACGCACAGGCGAGACGGGAATTTGGTCAGCGACAATGGCATAACCTCCTTTCTTAGCCGGGTACATGACCAGCAGCGCGTTATACCCACTTTATAGTTTGTCAAAATTGAGTAGGCCGTTAAATTATTATTGTAAGCCACCAATCAACGTAATTCTATGTAATTTAGATCTCAAAACAAATCTTAATTTTTAATTTGATTTAGTCCATATTATTTTTCTCAAAAAAAATTACCCTTGTTTACAACATACATAAAAAACGCATGAAAACATAAAGGTACAAAAAAACATCATAAACACATAATAACAATTATATGTGCAATAAATAAATCAAATAGCCACATGCAAACGATTTTATTCAATAAATTGAAAATATAGGATTTTTATGTTAATAAAAAGTCTTCAGTAATTCAATATTTATTGCAACAAAATAAAACATGTAGCACATACAATTTTTCGATCCATGAAAAAATGAATATTCATCATGGATTCACCCATAAATCTTAACAATTAAATCTATCTAAGGATCATAACCCAAAATCTACATGACATAATAATTAATCATGCAATTTTAATCTAAAGTCATATAACATGTAATTTAGGGTTTCAAAATATATATTTTTTTTATATAAAAAATCGGCCAAGAACCGATTTGTTAAAAAACAAAACCTTAATTTTTAAGAAAACCTAAAAAAACATGTATTTTTTAACCCAAAACAATTTTTTGTTAAAAATTTAGATTTTTCGATGATTATAACATGTTAAAACGGCTCTCGATGCCAATGAAGGTTTATATAGTTCATAACAATTATTAAAACCCTAAACAAGACCAAAGCACGTATAGCGGAAGAGATTTAACAAGATCATAATTAACACAATTATAATTAATCGAATTAAGTTACATACATTTTGCTAAGCAATTCCCACGAACAAAACCTAATTCACCAAATTAGGGTTTATGTTGAATCACCAAGATATAGTCTAAAGCAAAACTATACAACGTTCTTGTACACATGTATTACGACGAATTAACTGTAATGCTAGTACGTTAAATCGAGCTTCAACGTCTATGGAATAATCAACCCAACAACCCTAGAGAGGGGCTAGGACTTGACTAAATAGCAAAATCGAAAACCAAAGAACCCTAAGGTTGTTTTGGCCGGCGATCGCAAGGAGAAGAACAGAGGGGAAAGATTTGTGGTGTGTCAAGAATTATGAGGCGAAGGGTTTGTTTATATAGGTCTAACAACTTGGAGCCCAAATAAACAAAATTTCCCTTCTCCCCCCTCCACGTTCAACCGACTTTCGGCCACCCCCTTAAGCGGTGTTCCGGACTTTTTTTTCCTCTTCTATTTTATTCCATATCAACTGTTTAAATCTTAACTCTTAATAATTGACGTTCGTCAAAGTTATGGCGCGATTTAATTTAATAAACATATAAATATATTTATTAAACAAATTAACTCTACGTATTGTGTGCAATCCCGTAGTCTTAAATTCGATCCTAACATACGACTATTGAATATAGGTCCATAAACTTTCACTAAAAGCTTGATAAATTACTTTGCTTATGTTTTTGAAATTACATCTATCTTTTTTCTAGGCACATGTGTTTTAACTTTTAAGTACATCGTTGAACAATATCAGTGATTTAGCCACCAGCTTGTTTTCGTTTGTTTTTTTCTATTATATAAATTATAATTATTAATAAAGATTAGATTTTTATTAAAAAAGAAGAATTTGTTAATGCGGGAAATTTTGTATCAAAGTATCAGAGGGTCCAGGAGGTAGTGAGGTTGGAAGATAGTTCTTGTTCCTTTGCTAAATGTATTTTAGCGTAACGTGTTTCGATTTTAATATTTTTACTTTTCCTTACTGTCAAAAGGCAAAAAAGAAAAGAAAAAGTTACAAATTAAACTGCTAAGAGATATTACGATGCGAGTAATAAACCTGGGAAACCACGAATGGTGACGCCGCAAATATGAATCCCTCATTAAGCTATTACAAGCAAATGGATGTTTATAAAATATAGTTTCGGTTTAAAGAATGTTTTACTAAGGATAAATAATTGAGTTTTTGAAGTGAATGTCAAAGCATGTCTTTGTCTTTCTTTTTTGGTGGACCAAATGCCTCAACTTTCGGTTTTACCATCTTGTCTTTGAGCTACAAAGGAATATGAAAACATGATTCACTGTCTGTAATCATTGGTGTTGGTATTTTGTTTCGGAAGGTTGATCGCACAAATGTCGTTAGAATTTCAAATTGTTTGTGCAGAAAATAACCTATTGAAGACGAGAAGTCGATTCGAGTCGAAATAACTGGAATACAGAGTGATTCATGTGTCTGAAATAACTGGATTTTTAGCATGTTTTGGATCAATTAACAGGTTGTTTATCCTATTATCTTCTTAGAAGTTTTTAATGCTGCGTTTAGTTAAATAAAAACCTTTTTTTTTATAAAATGTTTTTCTAAAAATAAAAAAAAATAATCGCGTTCAAATAGTCGTTTTTTAAAAAGTTCTTTAAAAAACACAAAATTTATATTTTGCCATTTTATACACAAAATAATAAAACAACATTTATTTGTTTTCCATGTTTTTCATTTAACACACATGATTTATTTTTCCGTTTATTTTCTTAATAACACTCGACCAAACCCTAAAAATCTCACCACCATGACAAAAATGTTTTTTTTCGACATTTTACATTTTCGTTGGTATTTTACGTTTTCGTCATTATTTTCACGTTTACGTTTGATTTTTTACGTTTTCGTTAGTATTTTTACATGTTCATCAATATTTTTACGTTTTCGTCAGTATTTTTACGTTTTCGTCATTTTTTACGTTTTAATTAGTATATTTACGTTTTTGTCAGTATTTTAATTGGTTAGTTTATGATAACTGGTTTCGTGTTTCGAAAATATTTTTATAATATTAAAAAATATATATATAAAGAATGGAGATAAAAAAATAAGAACACTTGAACATGTTTTCAAGTTTTACAAAACAGAAAACACAAACACATGTTTCTCTAATTAAACGCGTTTTTTTAAATTTTCAAGCGCTTTGTAGAAATAAAAATTATCTTTTTTTTCTATAAAACAGAAAATAGAAAATAAACAAAAATGTTTTTCTAAATAAACGCATCGTATTTTTCTCTTTAACTTTTTTTTACGCATCTTATGAATATTTTTTATTTATTGAACTTTACCCAATAAATATAAAGTAGAAAAAATTTCACGTTTGGTCTCTATCGTTTACACCAAACATCAAGTTTGGTCCCTATCTCAAACTAAGTGCACAGATAGTCCCTGTCGTTTACACTTTGGATCAAAAATGGTCCATATCTTGGATGGGAGTTAATTTTGGCCGTTAAGTGGTATGAGAGGAGGGGTAATTTAGTCCTTTACTCTCTTTTTTTTCTTTTAATTTTTTTCTTTTCATTACATATAAAACCCACTCTCTCCTCACTCCTTTAACACATCCACGATCAAACACACTCATCAAAACCCTCCCCAGTTTTTTTCGTATCTCTCTTTTCAGCACCCATTTCTTCATTCACACCCACCCACATTCTTTTTTTTTTAAAACCAGTGAAACAACGAACGGGAATAGTCATTTTTGGTGATATGTTGGATCTGTTTCAACTCAATACTACATCAAAAAGATGAAACCCAGATTTGTTGTAATCACCCACAAAAAAAATCGTATCCAATACAATATCATCACCAATCACTCAATCACGTCGATTCCCACCAACATCCTTCATTATAATCCAAACCCAGATAAATCAAAGCCGTTTTTGATAAAGTATCAGTTGCCTGATGAGGATTTGGACTGTTTGGTTACGGTTTGTACGGATGAGGATTTGGAACATACGGTTGAGGAGTATTGGGGTTGTTGTTATAATAGTGAGTTTAAATTGAGGTTGTTTTTGTTTCCGTGTGTTTCGGATTCTGTTACGGAGGAGAGTGTGAAACGTGTGGGGTCGGTGTTGCTAGAAGGTGGAAAGAAGAGTGATGAGGTTTTTATCAAGGGGTTGAATGGTGTTTTATCGTTTAGTGAGGTTGTTAAGGAGAAGAAGGAGAAGAAGGTTGTGGTGGTGCAGGATGTGGTTCAGGAGGTGCGCGAGGAGACGGAGTTTGGTTTGGTCCCGGTTTCGCCTGTGAAAGTTGTTAAGGATGAGGTTAATTACTCTGCGGTAGAGGCCAAGGTACCGGTGGTGTTGGAGAAGGTTTTTTCAAATGGATTAGAGGATTTGGTGGTTGAGCCAAAGGCTCCGGTGATAGAGAGGGTTTTGTCTAATCTGTCTAATGGATTAGCGGATTTGGTGGTTGAGCCGAAGGTACCGGTGGTGTTGGAGGGTCTAGGTGATTAGGCGGCGGCCTGAGTTGACTGAAGACACCATTATATTCTCCATCAGCTCCAACAATTACATTGAGCAACCCATCAATACTCATGTTTGCTGAACAACCTACTGATTTTTTAATCGGTGGGGTGAGGGTGGGTTTATGTTTATGGAGTCGATGATTTTGTTATAGATGAGGGTTTGATGATTTTGTGATGGATCTGATTATGAGGAGAGATGGATATGACTTGTGTGACGGTGGGGAGGGAAGTGGTAGATCTGGGTTTTGGTTTGAGAGAGAGAGAAAGATCTGGATTTGAGAGAGAGAAATATCAGGGTTTTGGTTTGAGAGAGAGATAGATATAAAAAAGAAAGAAAAGAAAAATATTAAAAAGAAATAAAGAAATAATATATTTTATTAATGTATAATATGGAAAAGACCAAAATACCCCTCTCTTCATTGAACTTAACGGAGAAAACTAACGTCCATCCAAGATAGAGACCATTTTTGATCCAAAGTATAAACGATAAGGACTATCTGTGCACTTAGTTTGAGATAAGGACCAAACTTAATGTTTGGTGTAAACGATAGGGACCAAACATGAAATTTTTTCTATAAACTATAACCCCTTCAAACATATCTTCATGGTGGGTCATCAAATTAAATTGTCTTTTGAGCAAACATCAAATTAAATTGAAAACCACTAGTTTCCGCAACTCACCAAAAGTGTGGTCCTTGTCGTATCTGTCGCATGCGCACCATATGACCCGGGTCCGTGGAATGACTCAGTTAAAAAAATTTCAATCGTCCATTCAAAACATGTGGGGAGGAACACTGTGGTTCGATAATAATCTTTTCGTCGTTAAATAAAATCTATTTTGACTTTTTATGATTTCTTTTATGTAATCTTAATTTTAAATATTAATTTTTATGTTATATAATACTTAATAAAAATTTTATAAATAAAGAATTCATTTAAAATTCAATCAATTCATATATTTTGTATCAAGTATTATATAAGATAAACGTAAATATCTAAAGTTAAAATTAAACAAGAAATACCGAAAAATGTTAAAATGCAAATTTATTTAGGAACGAAGAGAGTATTATGTTACCAAATCATTTGCTATTTCATTAGAGCTCTAGGTGTGACAATACATAAAACATTATTTATTTGAGTCTCAGGAGATATCACCTTATTTAACACTTTCACTTTCAAAAAACCCGTGTTATCATAACTTATCCTCCTATTCATTTGAGCCCCACCGCTACTCATTTTATTTCTTTTCCATTATTTTTAAGCAAAATAAATTTATTTCATAAATAAAAAATTATAATAACAACTATGAAATACAAATATAATAGTTATCAATTTGTTTTTTATCAAATTAAAACACATTTTTCAAACCAAAATTATAAATTTAAACCAAAATTTAAAATTAAACTAAAATAAAAGGATTTAAATGCAAGATCACTTAATAATTAAATTTTTTTACTTCATCTACTGTAATCCGAAAAAATACACAACAATCTTTAGATCCATTTACATAAAATGTCACAGAAAAAGAAAAAAAAAACCATGTAAATAGAAGTGGGCCCCTTTTTTTCTTTGTTTATTCACGCGGAAGAAGTGACGAAAATCTGTTTAGCAAGCCAATAGCGAAGATGGGTTGTATGATGGCGAGAATGTGGCGAAGACCACGTCGAACTAGCGAGTGTGTTTCGCTGGCACACCTAAATCTCTTAATGTCATATTTCCATTTATTTTTAAAAAATGTTACATTCACTAACAATTTATAAAAATACATTCAGATAATGATATGGTAAAAGAAGTTAACCAATCATGTTTTATGATGATTTCTCTTTCTATGATTCATTATCATATTCATATAGACATATACGTATGTGAATTTTATTTTGTAAACATTTTGTGGTCTAACATTTTGTGGTCTAATATTCCTCTTTATTTTATTGAAATATGCATACATTATTTATTTTAACTATATCTAGTGAGATACTTTGATGCTATAACTTCTTGACTACTATACCATTTTACTTATTGATTTGTGCCGACTTTAAACACTTACTATTTAATCTCGTGACTTTACCATTTTACTTTTAATGTTGGTCCGACTATACCAATATAAGCGTGAAGTGACTATATTACCCTTTTAAATGACTACTATACCCTTGGATCTGCTAGTACCGAGGACGTCTTCCATTTCTGGGATCTTGGTTTTCAATTACAGTGAGCTTTCTCTTTCGACCATTTAGGGCCCGTTTATTTGGGACTAATGGGATACACGGAATACTTTCATTGTTAAGCTTAATTGTTTGATTGACGGTTTTACTGTTGGAAATCAAAAAGTGATTGAAAACCCGTAGAGTGAAAGATGTTAGGAGCCAGTGGTATCAATCTTGTACTACATATTTTCCCTGTTCTTCTCTTTCTTTTTAATTTCTTCTCTCTTTGTTCCTTCATATTAAAACCATTTGTTTTTCTCTTTCTTTTCTTATATTAAAACCATTTTTATTCATTTCTATAAATCAAGATCTGATCTTTTACATTATTTTTTTGTTCATAATCCTTAAGGAATTCGTAAACTTTTATAGATCTCTAACTTTACAAAATAGATTCTTAATTTTTCATAGATTCGTAACTATACCCGCTTCACTGTCTATGTTCATATTTGCAAAAACATAAGATTTATTAGAGAAGATGCTCAAATGTTTAGTGTCTTTTTTTCTTGTGAAAGAATAGATCAAATTGAAAATGTAAAGTAAATTCACCAATACTATAAATTATTGTACATGTTTTGGGTTAAATGAAGTCTTTCCCTCTCTTCTTTTTATTGCTATAAAAGAAAGATTATTGTTGTTAGAGCCCTTCAATCTAGTTATAGCAGTTAGTAAAAGCTATAAATCATACAGGATTATCTAAAATGACTATATAATTAGTAGTAGTGATTCGATCTGTAACTTTAATGACACAATGATTTTTCAAGAGAGAGAAACTAGATTAAAAAGTGAGAAGCAGATTTGAGCCAATGGCAATGAATGTAATTATGTTGAAGAAGGTAAGGATAATATGGTCATTTCACGCTTATATTGGTATAGTCAGACTAACTCTAAAAGTAAAAAAGTAAAGTCACGAGATTAAATAGTAAGTGTTTAAAGTCGGCACAAATCAATAAGTAAGATGGTATTTTATAGCTTTTACCCTAACTTCTTGTGGTGCAAAAAGTTTACGCATGCCATTATTTTTCTTTTTTGCCACACTCTCTAGCTCGTGCCACACTCTCGTGTGCTAGTATTGTATTTTTGTTTTATCATTGAAGGAACAAAAGTAAGTAACGACAAGATCATTAAAATATTTTCTTATCAATTTTTAATAAAAAATTTATTATAAATTATTTTTATTAATTTTTATTCTTATAAATATAATAATTATTAAAATTAATAAAAATATAATTTTAATTAATATTACTTCTGTCTTATATTAAATGTTAATTTTTTTTTTCAAATTTTTTTTTGAATTTTACCCATAAATATTTTTTATATGTTAAACCAGTATAATAGTTGGTAAAAACTATACTAATAAAAATATATTTAAAATTCACTTTATTAATATATTTTGCATGAAATATTATATAATAAAAAATATTAGAATAGAGTGACAAATCTTGCCTATTTTAATACATATGGGTACTTTTTTAATACTTTTCAAAAAAAGATATGATACTTTTAGTCATTCTTTATTATTGATGGGCTAAACGGGCGCACATGTAAGAAATTAAATGTGCTTAATGGGCGCACATGTAATATACTAATTAGACTACTCGAAAGATATTTTATATTTAATTTTTTATCACGGCTTTCAACAAGTATTTTTATTTTTTAATACTACGTTTTTATACGTTTTTTCCCGTTTTATCTTGCGCCCGTTTAGCCCGCCCATTTCGCCCATGCCTATTTAGCCCGCACCTGTTTAGCCCGTAAACTGTTTTCCCCTCGCCCATTTAACCCGCCGTCCGTCCGCCCATTTTGCCACATCAAGTTTAGAATTAAAATTGAAAAAAAATTTAAAAAAGATTAAAATAGACATCTAATATAAAACGAAAGAAGTATTTAATATACAAGAATAAAACTTTTAATAGCTTTTTTTACTTACCTTTTGTATTCAACAAGGTGAGCACACCCGCGCTTCGCTGCGGGGAAAGCTTCGTTTTCATAAAGATCCTTTTACAAAAGGCTCACGTAGTTTTTTAATACAAAGAAGCATATAGGCCTGGAACTTGGAAGTTATACAAAATATTGTGCGGGATTCCAGGTATGCATTTTAGTTTTCACCATGTGCAGCGTTTTCAGGAACGTGAGGATTATACAAAAGTGTTGTGCTTGTAGGTTGTAGCTTGTTCTGTTGGTCTCGTTCTGCGCTACTCTTTTTTGGTCTTCTTTTGTTCCTGCTGCTCTGCTGGGAATATATTTCTTTTTACAGCTTTTGTGGGTATCTCTGTACCTGCGTGTTCTTTCTTTGGTGGATCTTTTTTCAGCTGGTGTTGGTGCAGCACCGCATGCAACCTTGCAAAAGCATACTTTTGTAATTAAAAAATAAGCCTAAACTCGAACAAAAACCGTGACAACCGGTTTGACCCATAATTCTAAGTGACCGTTCATACCCACACATGTTCCAACCCCTAACCCGTATTGACCTGTACCCAACCCAACCCACCCAAGACATCAAAATAATGATTCAATATGATAGCAAAGTGAGGTTCTTAAACCCCTATTTTTTTATAGGAAATAGCATGCTCAAACGGCCTCTTTGCAAAGGGAAAAAAACGCTTTATAGACGCCCCATCTATGACAGCAGATTATACACGTGAAACCCTGTTTATGACGGCAACTTCAGGCACCGAAACCTCCTTTTTCACAGAGAACAGTGTGTTCAAATGACAAATATGTGACAACACGGTAACCAATTGTTGCCTTAAATCAAGGCACCCAAATTCCACGCTAGATAATTATGAGACTGCTGTGAGAAGTGTACCTTGTGTTGGTGCCTGAATCACGTGGATATCGGCCCCCATGCTTCGTTGAATGGAATGAGACCTACAATTTCCGATGCTTCTCAGAAGAAATAAACGCATCAGATTCTATATCTATAAATGAATGGTTAGAACTAAATTAGTTCTAAAAAATAGTGAATGCAAATCATCTACTGAATCTTTATAAGTACTAATAGTGGTTCTTTTTGAAGGCCATTAGCTGCTTCATGATGCGCATGTCACTTTGTAAGTGTTGCGAGATGACCAAGTAGCGAAATTCACGGTGTTGCTTGAGCCATAGGCTTGTGAAACATAATTAATGATATTGTGCAGTCAGGTAGTAAACTTCTATTACACTCTTAAAATTATATAATAGTATCCCATTGCAAATGCTATTACGGTTCCTTACTTTATGATTGTCACCAACATCTATTGTTACAGCATTGCCCTGTCCATTAATACACTTGTACCTAACATTAATGCTGCAACTTCCAAATATTTGTTAACGTCTCTAGAATGTTTATATTTTATTTTGACCAACCGATTCAGATTTGGCACATTGTTGCTACATTACATTACTTATGTTGTCCTTTTAAGGCAAACATTAAAGTTGTAAATTATCTTTTTTGCAGCTCGTGTGTAAACTTTCTGCATCTATGTTCAAATGTACTTGCTTATTTACATAGCCAAACAGTAGCAATTGAATATGTAGTAAAGCAAAGCTGTTAGTTTGAGGGGTCATGTAAAATTTTGAACACGCTTCTAGATAAACATAAATATATTATGTAGATAAACACACCCTAAAACATTTTTCCCTGTCTTTGAAAAAATCTTAAACAAAATTAATTGATTTTGAAAACATTCAGATTGGGTGGGAAACCAATAATGCTAACAATATGTTCAATCTTTGACGGATTATAGAAGACATACCACTGTGGCGTCGTCTTGTATGACTTGCGTGTGCTTCTTCATCCACAAAAGACAACATGTTCATGAATACATTTGGCCTTTGATCGATATAATAGCTCCATATCCTAAATTTTAAAACCGATACAGTTGACTTTTTTAGCTTTTCTAGAAGACCATAAGCTCCTGAAAAAAGGAAAGAATAAGCTAATCCTAACACCACAGATAATATATCTTGCAAGTAAAGCTAAAACTGGCAGCTAACTTACCTCCAACTGCCTCATTCTTTATACAATTCTTGTAAAACATAAAATATATAAGAAATCAAAACAAAATAAGATTAAATCTTTATAATAGAAAAAAGGATTACAACTTGAAATAAGAGACAGTTGACTGTTTCTTTAGCTTGTTTACCCTATTTCTTGAACCTGTCGAATCCTTGTACACCGTAGCCACCGACCCTACCGCCTCCGCTTGCCAACAGATCTAATAAAAAATTGTCCTGGTATGGGTTTGGTATGCATCAGATATGTGAGAAGGATGATACTATAATAAGTGTGTAAACACTTATCCTTTTGCCACTAAAATCAAGGAAAAACAAGACCTACTCATGTGTTTAATATCGTAAAAGTCGGAATTACGCGTGGTTTTGTGTTTTTGTGTTAAATAGGTACAAATGATCAAAAGGAAGGAAAACACGGGATTTACGGTCAAATGTTGAAGAAAAATCCAAGAAAGAGACAAAGAAAAAGTCAAAAGACCAAAAGTGTGCCCAAGTTCACGAAAACCGGCTCAACCGACACGAGTTTGAAGAAAATGACCAACGAAGCCAAAATCAAGCTCATTTTTAGTGGAATTAATATTTTATGAAGTTTAATGGGTTTGTGGGTCCCGCATTTGGGTTAATGGGCTCAAAAACCCATTTGGAAGCTAAATGTTTCTTGTTTAATAACTAGAAGCCCATTATGGCCCAAAACTCTAAAGTTAAAAAAAATAAACGGATACAAATTGGGCCAAGCCATTGTGCAAAATAATGAGACGAAAGGGAGTAATGGGTCAAAGCCCACACACTAACCCGGTCAACCTTTATCCACCCTCTCACGTGTTACCCTTACACTCCCCCAATCCCACACGTTTGTTGCTTACTATCCAACTCACCCCCACTTTACGTTTTTATAAACGTAAATTCATTTCTATATTTACCCCATCCCACTATTATTCGATAAAAACAAGAACAGTCACCCACCCACATTCATTATCTTCGTTACCCCCGAAGTTTACCATCATCCTTTCATCTCTCCCAAATAAAACACAGTCACTATTACCCAAACCCTAATAATCCTAATCAGTAAAAAAACACAAGTAATGTTTGGGGCTTTTGTTTTAAGTGTGTGATTCACACACTTGGGAATAAAAACCCCAAGTTTTTCGCAGCAACCACAATGGTGGTCCTCCTCTCTCTCCATACGTGGCACTCATCCTTCCCATTTGATTGGTTAAAACACACCTCCAATACCAATCCCACCAATTAGAGCCTGCCACATCACCTTTAAACAAACACAAGAAACACATCTTCCATCCAGGTTGGCAATTCGTGGCTCATGATTAATTTTCATCCGCAAGATCAAGAGAAGAAAAGAAAAGAAGGATTTAATGGCCCAGATTTAATCCTTATTGAAGAAGATTCAAGAAGAAGGGTTTCCAGGGTTTGCCTATAAAAACCCCTCACTTGTGTAATTTTTAGAAGCACTTTTTCTTTATTTAATTTTTTTCTGCAAAATTAGTTTAGATTTAATATTGTATTTCTTTTAATTTCCAGCAATTGTACCCTTTTTAATGATTAATGAAAAGTAGTTTTAATTAATTTCATCTCTTTATTTTTCTGTCAATCTATTTCGTTTGGTTACTGTTTGATTTTATTAAAGTATCTTTAATCTATTTCATTTTGCTACTGTTCGTTTCAATTAATATTATTATATAAAAAAATAAAAAAAATAAAATAAAAAGAAAGTGACTTAAATATTTTCCCCCACTGGGAAAATGTAAAGTTACTGTTCTTGTTCATGTGGAATTATTTGGTTCGAGAAAGAGGATTTTGGTGCGAGAAGATGTTGATGATATTCGAAGGTGTTGGTGTTTGATTCGATGACAAAGGGGGTTCAGCGCCCACCCTTCGGCTCAACGGTTTTCGACAATAGGTTCCTTTCTCTTTTAATTTTTGCTTGTTATGTTTATTTCGGTTTATAGCTTATTGATTATCTGGTTGAATTTAATCTGCTTATGCTTGTTAGTAGTTTGAGTTATTTATTTTGTTCTTGTTACTGTTAATTATTAAGGCTGTTTAGTTTGTTTCGGTTTATGTTAGTTTTTTTAAATCTGCTCATTTAGGACTGCTTATTTTATCTGCTAAGTTTTATTTTGGTAGTTAGATGTTTGGATCTGCTTATTAGTTTAAATATAGTCTTAAGTTTTTGTATTGGTTTCGAGTAAGTTTTTATTAACCAATGTTTAGAACTGCTTATTTGGTTTCGAGTAAGTTTTAATTTGGCCTTTAGCATTTATACTTAATACTTGTTTTTATTAGTTAGACTTATTGGTTCTTAGCTTATCTAGATATTACTCTTTTATCTGTTATAGTTTATATCTGTTTTTGCTTATTACTTTTCGAGTGCTTATTTGATTTTGGAGTACTTATTGTCCGTTTTAGTTTCAGCTTATTTGCTATTTGAATGTTTCGTTTTATGCTTATTTGGATTCTAATTGTATTACTGGTTATTACTGTACAGCAAACAGATCCCTTTGATCTGCTTGTTTTTCTCATTTCCAAAAATTTAGATAAAATCCAAAAATAAATAGCTAAAAAGTTGTCTGTCCAGGGTTCGAACCCTGGACCTCTCGTATAATAGCCAACAGCCCTTACCATCTCATCTTGCAACTCTTTTGTGTTTGTTTACCCGTCCATTAATTAATATAGGTACTTTTAGTTGGTAGGTTTAATTAATACGTTTTTAATTCAAAGATTTTAGTTTTATTAAATTTAATCAAAAAGTTTTATTTTAATTTTCTTTAATTCAGTTTTTATAAAAAAATAAAAAGATAAAAAAATATTTTAATTAAATTGTTTTTATAAATTTTAATTTTAGTTTAAATTTTTGTTAATATAGATTTTAGTTTTAAAGTTGTTTTTCAATTAATTTAGTTTCGTTTTAAAAATAGTTTTCATTAAAAAGTCTTTATTTTAGTTTTGTATAAGTTTTAAAATAGATTTTTTATTTAAATTAGTTTAAATTAGATTTTTAAAATTAGTTTTTAATTAAAAAGTCTTTTAGTTTAAAAAACCAAAAAAAATATACGTTACCAAAAACCAGTAATCTTATGTCTAGTCCGATTTCAATTCGAGTGAGTCGAGGAACGAAAATAGACATAAAATAGGATTTGCAAAATCTTAACATTTAAATGGCGCCGCTGCCGCTTCGCTCGTACGATTGACGATTTTTCGTGAAGACGTTTGGATTTTGGGATCCGTTCTTTTTGAACGTCAATTTTCTTGCAACAAAATCAAAAATACAAAAAAATCAAAAACTTAAAAAATTAAAAAAAATTAAAAAAAATCACAAACGCAAATTCTTTCCTAAGATTTGCAACCAAAAAAATTAAAAAATCAAAAGTAATACTTTTTCCTAAAAGTATTACACCAAAAATATTACGTATTAGTGTTATTTTTTAGTTCGATTTCTTTCGATTTTTCTTGTGAATATATATTTTTCTAAAAAAATACAAAAACATTTTTCTTTTACTATAGTATATTACGTAGAACATTAATTTACCTACTTTTCAAATAAGCCTTAGTTGGGATTTCATCACCTAACTATTGTATTCGCATCCATAACAAATAAAAAGGCAAAATAGATAAATACTAGTAAGACGTTTGAACTCAAAATATACAAACTATAAGGTGGGTATAAGGCGACGCGCTATAAAAGGCCGTCTAAGAAAAAAGGTTTTTAAGTGCTTTGTGCCACCTCGTTTCCCCGCTTGCTTGTGCGTATATTGAGAGGGACGACCGACTATTGGTTTGCCAACTCAATTAGTATTAAGTATATATTTTTGTAGCTTTTTCATATTGCACCTCGAGAGGGAAAATCCTTTTCCTCTCAAAATCGACCGAGGTCACCTACCTCATTCCTTGTGTTTAGTTGTATGCGCACTCGCGCGCGTGCACACATACCGAGTGGTGTACCAAAAAAAATCTAATTCTTCCAAAAAGAAGAAGAAGAAAAACAAAAAGAACGTCATTCAAGCCGATCCCGAGAATCGTGCTTTCGACAATACAATAGAAACGGATAACCGACCTATGCTCGAGATTTTGCAATCACACGTTGAGGGAAACGATGACGCTATCGTTGTCCCCGCAATTGGAGCAAATAATTTTGAACTCAAATCGGATTTAATTAAAATGGTTTCCGCTACACCATTTTTGGGTCGTTCCCAAGATGACCCCCATGATCATATCAAGAGATTTATCCATTTGGCAAACACCGTCAAATACAATGGGGTGCCACAAGAGGCTATTCGTTTACAACTCTTTCCTTTTTCCCTTGAGGGACAAGCCCGGATTTGGCTTGATAAGGAACCACCCCAAAGTATTACCACATGGATCGACTTAGAGACCAAGTTCATTAATTACTTTTTCCCACCATCACGGACCACCTCTTTAAGGAATGAAATAATCACCTTTGAGCAACAATATGGGGAAACGTTTAGTGAGTCTTGGGATCGATTTAAAGAGCTTTTAAGAAAATGTCCACAACACGGTTTCAGTAAAGTGCATCAAATTAATACGTTTTACAATGGTTTAACTCTAAATGACCAAGACTCACTCAATAGTGCCGCGGGGGGCAATATTCTTGTGAAATCAATGAACGAGGCTTGGGCCATAATTGAAAACAAGGCTAAAGTACAAACCAAAAGTGTTAGGGCCACTATGGCAAGTGCTAGTTCTAGTGAGAGTGATAAGAGAATCGATAAACTCACTTCGCTTGTTGAATCACTTGCTCTAAAAACCGATGCCCTCAATGGTCAAGTTAATGCCTTGAAAGAGACTAGTGAAACGTGTGAGACTTGTGGTGGACCACATTCATATTTCAATTGTGACAAGGTTTACAATAATCAACAACAACAAGTTTGTGCTTTTAATGCTAATGAAAGGGTTCAATTTAAACCTAATGTTGATGTTAACCTTTGTCTTACAAGAGTACTAATTATTTGGCTCCCCCGGGTTTTGTAGCACCACAAAGACCACCCCCACCAACCCAAAATACCCAATACCAAAATAGGAACCAAGGTCCTCAAATGGGTAATTTTCAAGGGAATGCTAATCAAAGGAATTTTAATGGTCAAAATCAAGGGTTTCAAAATAATAACCAAGGTTTTCATAATAACAACGGTTTTCAACCTCAATATCAAAACCAAGGTTTTCCTAATCAAGGGTTTAATCAAATGAACATGCAAAATCCTCAAATGGACTTGGTTCTACAAAAATTGGCCGAACATGAGAAAATCATGAAAGCTATGCAAGAATCTACTAGACAAATGCAAGAGTCCAACGATAAGAAATTTTTTACAATGATTCAAGCCCTTAGACCCCAAGGAGACTTACCATCTAATACCGAGATTAACCCTCGTGCTAATGTGAGTGCTATCAATACTCGAAGTGGAGCCACTTTAGTGGGACCTTCCATATCTTCGCCCATAAAGGAGAGACAAGGCCCAGAGGTCATAATGAGTAATCCTACTCCCCCTTCGGTGATTCGTCCCACTACCACACCTAGTACTAGTCCTCCATTGCCAAAAGAGCCTATCCCTACGGTTGTTCAAGAAGCGAGTCATTCTCCTTCTCAACCTTCAAAGTCTAAGCCTAATATTCCTTATCCCTCTAGGTTAGACAAGGCTAAAGTGCTCACCAAAGATGACGTTCATGTCTCCAATTTTTTGAAAATGATTTCCAACGTCAATGTTAACATAAGCCTTATTGAAGCACTTGCTCTGTAAAACCCGCATGATTTTACCATGAATAGTACCCATAGGATCGTACGTACTAGATTAAAACTTTCTTAATATAGCATGATTACGATTACGTGTTAGGATTTTACGTATTACGTACGTGTTAGAACACGATAAGTATTTACTACGCATGATCACGTAATAATTATTTGACGATAATTAATCACGAACATGCGATCATGAAATCATGAACGTAATTAAAACACGAACTATTATTAATTACGTATATATATTTATTACGAGCATAATTAAATATATTAGATCACGATAGTTACGTAACGAGAACACTTAAAACGCGAACACAAATAATCACGAACGTATAACTTAACATCGAGACACGGAAAAAGGTACGGGTACCCCAAGTGGGGCCCCCTACCCGCGGCTACAAGGACAAATGGGCCAAGCCCATTTGTAAATTTTACTAAAGGGGGTTAATAATTTTACCCTACTCATTTTTTTTCATTCACAGAAGATTTTAGAAAAACCTAAAACCCTCCTCCCTTGTTCTTTTTGTGTCGCCACCCTACAAACACCACAAGGAGGTGGTTTGTGATCTTGGATCTTGGAATTTTAGTTGGTGATCGTGTTTGTTCTTCATCCTTTTGATCCACGAATTCGGTAAATTCTTTTTAAACCTTTTCTTTTGATTTGATCTTTTTATAAATCAAGAACATGTTATGTGTTTTACAAAAAACTAATAAATAAACATGGATCTAACATGATTTGGGGTTTAATAAAATCAAAAGTATGTTTTTAAGGGGTGTTTGTTTTGGCCGCAGGCTGCACCGAACCCGAAGGGGGTTTCGGTTTGGCCAACCGACCACCACCAAGACCATACGGTCTCAGTTGGTGTGTGTGGGTCCCACGGCAGCATCAAGACACGGGGTACCCCGATTTGGTTCGGGGTACGGTGTCGATTTCATGTCCGGTTCATGCTTTTTAGTCTAGATCCGGTTCATGTTGTATGTTTAGTTTTTTTATGTTTTACGATCTTATGTTAAAGATTAAATTAATAAAATGATATGATTAATTTAATAACATGACTTAGGTTATTTAATTATTAATAATCATGAAATTAATTAACCTAAGTATTTTATATTTTAGACTTATAATTAATTAATTATTTAAAAACCATGACTATAGTTAATTAATTAACATGACTTAGGTTATATTATTAATATATCATAATACATGTTTTAACCTAAGTATTTAACTTTATTTAATTAAAAACATGTTATACTTTAATTAAATATTTTAACCTATAGTATAATTTAATTACATGAAATAATTATTAAACTATACCTTATATTATATGACTTATAAAAATAATCATGAGAACACTTAGGCTTATATACTTAGCTTATTTAACCAACTTATTTCTAATTATGGAAACTTTCTATTTTTAGAAAATTAATTAAATAAGGCAGCTAATCTATTTATAGAAACCTTCTATTTTTAGAAACTTATTTATTTCAGGCAGCTAATCTATTTATGGAAATTTATCTATTTAAGGCAGCTGATCTATTTATGGAAACTTTCTATTTTTAGAAACTTATCTATTTTAAGCAGTAATTCTATTCTTGGAAACTTTCTACTTTTGGAAACTTTCTATTTTTGGAAACTTTCTATTTTTGGAAACTTTTTATTTTTGGTAACTTTCTATCTTTGGAAACTTTCTATTTTAGGAAACCTGCTATTTTTGGGAAGTTACTTATTATTACACAGTAAGTATAATAACACATGAAATACCAGAAGTACTTAATCAGATTAAACAGAATATAAGATAAACACGGTTTAAGGCTTTAAAATAGTAAAACTTGGTAAGAACACATAAAATAAGCTAAGACATGACATAAAACCAGCTACGTATTTAGTAAGCAGATACTTATTCATGTATGTATTTGTGTAGCACTAGTGATTCGGAAGTAGGATTCCTTTCAGTTCATCTTCTTCGTTCACTGGACATAAGGTACGGATTCTCGTCCTTTCAGTATGGACATTCTTTCCTTATTAGGATTTCCCGTATGCAGCCAACTATTTTCCCGTAGTATAAGTTACGTGTTTGATTGCTTATGTTTAATTAAGATTACCTATAGCCATATACATGCATGACCAGTTTCACCTAGTTATGGATGTACCATAACCATAACATTAGAGGCATTGATGTTATGACTTCACCACGGCGGAGTGATTGCTCGTAGCGTCCCTTCAGCTTTTGGCCATTTATATTATATTTATCATGTGGGGCGTATGGGTGCATCCTAGTTACATGTTTTTATTCAGGATTTCATGGTGAATGTGGTGTGTGCCTTGCATCCTTCACAAGGAGCTGATCCCTCCTACCCAAAAACCAGTATATTAAATTAGAGGCAGCCCCTCTAATTTGCATGATGAGGTCACCCCTCCAAGTATTCATGTACGGTGGATTTTCATGACCTATATTGGCTAATGGTAAAATATGACATTTTTATAAGATAAACATAAGACTTTCAAACTATAAAACCAGTTTATTTAAGACTTAACCAGGTTACTCGGGACTTAGTTTTCTTCCGCTGTTATATGTTATATGCTTATCCTATTCATGCTTTATTGTACATCCGTGCACTGAGCGTATTTGCTCAGCCGTCTTCCTTTTCTATGTTCCCAAAATGGCAGGTACTCAGGGACGCTCGTAGATTCTAAGAGTGCGTGCATATGGACTGGAAGCTATCTAGCCTTCTTTACTTTATGCATTTCCTTTCTTATGATACATTTGCTATGGAAATTGTTTAGTCCTTTCCTTTACTATACTATGTTTGTGTGTGATGAGCTTTACTTTTGGACTACCGATGTTTGATTCCGGTATTTTCCTTTTATGGTCAAGTAATGTTTAGACATTTTTCCTTGTATGCTTTGATGACACGCCATAATTTCATGTGACATTTCCATTATCAAAATGGGGTGTTACAATTATGGTATCAGAGCCAAGGCTTCGACCTGTAGGCTCTCAAATATGACCTGTGATTAGTGGGTAGTCACTACGGTCTTCCTAGAACTGACAGTTGTTTTCATGCATTCATCATTTTTAAGCATACATGTACATGTCATGGTCACAGATTTTTGACTAAGTAATGGTTGGTACAGGACTGGCCCTATTTAGTCGCATGTGTTTTATCGAAACTTTTAAATTTGGGACCGACCCATAGGCGTCCCCTCGCTATGTCTTTTATTTTGGGTGAACTGACCAGAGGCGTTCACTCTCGAGCATACACAAGTTTTCATAAAACTGCATCATGCATTCATACACAAAATTTTCTTGCATAAAATTTTTCTCGTGAAATTTTGGTATAAATTTTTTTTCATGTATATATATATATTTTTTATGTTTTGATCTGTTTAATCATATGTTTTATGTTATACTGTCAGATAGTTCTCACACGCGAGCAAGAGCAGCTCAATGCTACAATTCAGGCCGCCATGCAAGCTTTGCTTCCTCAACTGAGGAATGACATAAGGGCTGAAGTTCAAGCTGCCAACAATCAGCAGCATAATCAGGCACCTCCTCCTCCTCTTCCAATGACATTAGCAGTATGACTGGAGAGATTCAACAAGCCCCGCCCTCGAGCTTTTGAGAAGACAGATAGCCCCAGCGATGCTGAAAGCTGGTTGGCTCACATCGAGAAGATTTTCAACGCTATGGGCTGTGACCTCGCATACAAGGCGAGGTTGGCATGCTATCGGTTCGAAGGCGATGTACTCAACTGGTGGTTAGCATTGATGCAGTCTAAAGGTGGTGACGAGTGGGTTGCTGGTTTGACTTGGGCTCAGTTCAAGGACAGGGTGATGAAGCAGTTCTTTCCCAAGGCTGAGCAGGACAAGCTTAAGAGAGAGTACCATGGGATCCGACAGAGAGCTGAGGAGAATAGCAACGAGTTTATGCAGCGCTTTCTTCGCTTAGCTGGCTTCCTTGGTGCGGCAGCAGGTACTCCTGAAGAGCAGGCACATCACTTTAGATGGACTCTTCGCACATCGGTCGCAAACAATCTGGTGTGTGATACGTTCAACACTGTAGCACAAGTGGCCGATGCAGCACGAAAACTGGAGATGCTGCAGGAGATAGATGAGTTCGGGGAAGCTGAAAGACCCGACAAGAGGTAAACATTCGTATTCAAGCGGTGACCAATCCGTATACTTTCCATATGTCAATTATTCATCTCTTAAATGTATCTTCCAGGCAGAAAACTAGGGACCGGTCTCAGCCGGCTACTCAGCAACAGCCTCATCAGCCCAAGGGAAACGGTCAGACTAACGACCGTTCTGCTACGGATAGGCGTGGCGGTAATGATAATTACCGTAACAACGCTGGGCACTCCAACATCAACAGGTCCTAATAATTACGCATTTCCTTATGTTTTCATGTTATAACTCATATTCTGACACTTTAGCAAAACTTCTACCAGGAACCATGGAAATGGCAGGGACCAGAACCAGAGAGGTTCGCAGCCTAGCCGTCCAGCTATCACTGGTATTCAATCTTACGATTATCCGCTTTGTCCTTTGTACACAATTACCATGTCTTATGTAAAAAGTTTTATCAGGTTCTCAGCCAGCCAGAGCACCTGCTGGAGGATACACTCATCCTCTTTGCTCTACTTGCCACCGTAGGCACCCAGGACCATGTCGCCGTAATACTGATGCGTGCTTCAAGTATGGTCTTCCTGTCCATATTATGAAGGATTGCCGTAAGGGCGACATGGAGGGTACATCAGGACATGCTGATACCAAGCCGCCTCCTACTGTCGGGCGTGTCTACACGACATCTCGAGACCAGGCCAACAAGTCTACAGGTACCATCACTGGAATCTTGTATATGTATGGTCAAGCTGCATGTGTTCTTTTCGATACGGGTGCTACTCACTCGGTTATTTCTACTGCTTATGCTAAGAACATTAGGATGCCTCCCATGCCACTAAAAACTTGGCTTACTATTTCCACGCCTTTGAGGGACTCTGTATTAATCACCCATGTATACAAGAGTCTTCCCCTAGAATTTGACGATAAGGTTCGACCTGTCGACGCACTTCCTCTGGACATGAATGACTTCGACATGATTTTGGGCATGGATTGGCTATCCAAGCATCATGCTACCATAGACTGCCATTCATATCGAGTTATCTTCGGCGATGTTAATGCACCAGAATACATTCATAATGGGTTCATACCCGGACGGTCTGTACAAGTCATATCTACCCTGCAAGCGCATGCACTACTGTCACACGGCTGCGAGGGTTATCTAGCTACGGTTCACGACATGGATGTTGAATCCCCATCAATTCAGGATCAACCTATAGTGTCGGAATTCCAAGATGTTTTTCCAACAGAACTTCCGGGCATACCACCTGCACGAGAAGTGGAATTCAGTATCGAGCTGGTTCCAGGAGCTGAACTAATCTCCAAGGCTCCTTATCGCATGGCTCTCATAGAGCTGAAGGAGCTGAAGGATCAACTGCAAGAACTTCTTGAACGAGGTTTCATTCGACCGAGCGCATCTCCATGGGGCGTACCGGTCTTGTTTGTTAAGAAGAAGGACGACTGTCGTCTTTGTATAGACTATCGCGAGCTCAACAAGGTTACCATTCGGAATAGGTATCCACTGCCACGCATTGACGATCTGTTTGACCAACTCCAAGGGGCCAAACACTTCTCCAAGATTGATCTTAGGTCAGGCTATCATCAGCTACGGGTCAAGAGCAGGACATCTCTAAGATTGCCTTTCGTACCCGTTATGGCCACTACGAGTTTGTAGTTATGCCATTTGGCCTGACAAATGCTCCAGTAGTGTTCATGGATTTGATGAACATAATCTTCCATGAATTTTTGAACAAGTTCGTCATTGTCTTCATCGATGACATCCTGATTTTCTCAAAGTCCAAGGAGGAACACGAAGACCATCTTCTTACAGTACTACAGATTCTTCTCTAGAAGCAGCTGTATGCTAAATTCTCCAAGTGTGAGTTCTGGTTAGACAAGGTGGCATTCTTGGGTCACACTGTATCAACAGAAGGAATCACTATGGATCCAGCGAAGGTTGAGGCCATTACTAAGTGGCCAAGGCCGACATCAGCGACGGAAGTCCGCAGTTTCTTAGGCTTAGTTGGCTATTACCGTAGGTTCGTGGAGAACTTTTCCCGCCTAGCACTACCATTGACCAAACTGATGCGGAAAGGGGAGAAATTCGTCTGGACTGAAGATCGAGAGAAGAGCTTTGAAGACCTGAAGCAAAAGCTAGTATCTGCACCTATTCTTACTCTACCATCTGGTACGGGTGGATTTCAAATCTACAGCGATGCATCGGGGAAGGGAGTTGGCTGTGTTCTCATGCAACATGGGAAAGCGATCGCGTACGCTTCACGGCAGCTTAAGCCTTATGAAGAAAATTACCCCACGCACGACCTGGAACTTGCCGCAGTCGTGTTTGCATTGAAGATATGGAGGCACTACTTATATGGAGAATCATGTGACATTTTCACGGACCACAAGAGCTTGAAGTATATCTTCACTCAGCGTGAATTGAACATGAGGCAGAGGAGATGGTTTGAGCTGTTAAAGGATTATGACATTAATCTACACTATCATCCCGGAAAGGCAAATATAGTAGCAGATGCTCTTAGCAGGAAGTCCGGAATGATCAACGGCATTAAAATTGAAGAGGAAGTCATCAGAGACTTGGAGCGACTAGACATCGAGATCATGGTACGTGGACAACACGGTTACTGGGCTAATCTTAGAGTAGAACCCGAGTTACTCTCTAAGATCAAGGAAGCTCAGAAGGATGACGGAGAAATCTGGGCGATAATACAGAATTTGGAGAAGCAGACAGAATTCAGAGTAGATGCAGATGGTATCGTATGGCAGGGCACGAGACTTTGTGTTCCTGATGACCAAGAACTCCGGGAAGCTTTGTTAGCTGAATCTCATAGCTCCCCATTCTCTATACATCCTGGTTCGACTAAGATGTACCATGACATCAAGCAGTACTTTTGGTGGAGTGGTATGAAACAGGATGTGGCCATTTACGTCTCCAAATGTCTTACCTGCCAGCAGGTTAAGATCGAGCATCAGCGATCTGGCGGTCTCCTTCAACTGTTAGATATCCCAGAGTGGAAGTGGGACAAAATCACCATGGATTTTGTTACTGGTCTTCCGCCTACCAAGAGGAAGCACGATGCAATTTGGGTTATCGTAGATCGACTTACCAAATCAGCTCATTTCTTACCGATCCGCAAGGAAGATTCGGTAAGTAAACTCGCAGATACGTATAGAAGAGAGATCATGAGACTCCACGGTGCACCATCCAGCATCGTCTCAGATAGAGATCCTCGATTCACTTCGCGCTTTTGGAAAAGTCTACAGAAAGCTTGGGGTACACAACTTAAGCTTAGCACGACTTTTCATCCTCAAACGGACGGACAGTCGGAGCGAACCATTCAGACATTGGAAGATATGTTGAGGTCATGTGCGTTGGAATGGACGGGTGATTGGGACGATTACATCTGTTTGGTGGAATTTGCATACAACAACAGTTGGCACGCAAGTATCAAGTGTGCTCCATTTGAGATGTTGTATGGCAGAAAGTGTCGCGCCCCAATCTGCTGGGATCAGGTTTGTGAGCGAACACTTGAAGGACCGGAAATCATAGAGATGACCAATGAGAAGATCGCAGTAGCTAAGCAGAAAATTCAGGAGGCACGGTCACGTCAGATGAGTTACGTCGATAAGCATCGTAGGGATATACACTTTAACGTAGGAGATCACGTCTTCCTTAAGGTTTCGCAGGCACGTGGTGTTAGACGCTTCGATATTAAAGGGAAGCTCAATCCTTGCTTCATCGGACCGTTTGATATCATTGAACGAGTCGGTGAAGTATCTTACCGATTGGCGTTACCTCCGCAGCTTTCGCATGTGCACAATGTGTTTCATGTGTCCTTACTCAGAGGGTACCAGTATCCCCTTCACATGGTTCAGTATCCACTAGAACAGATACGTGAAGATCTCACTTTTATAGAAGAACCCGAACGAGTTCTTGACAGACAAGAACGAGTCATGAGAAAGAAGACGATTCCATTCGTCAAAATCCTATGGAGGGATCATACCGAGCGGGAAGCCACTTGGGAAACAGAGGAGTCTATCCGGGATTCTTACCCTCATTTCATATTTTGAATTCGGGTATGTTCTTCTTTTCCAGTTTACTTTATCTATAATTCGGGGACGAATTATTCTTTTTAGGGGGGAAGAGTTGTAAAACCCGCATGATTTTACCATGAATAGTACCCTTAGGATCGTACGTACTAGATTAAAACTTTCTTAATATAGCATGATTACGATTACGTGTTAGGATTTTATGTATTACGTACGTGTTAGAACACGATAAGTATTTACTACGCACGATCACGTAATAATTATTTGACGATAATTAATCACGAACATGCGATCATGAAATCATGAACGTAATTAAAACACGAACTATTACTAATTACGTATATATATTTATTACGAGCATAATTAAATATATTAGATCACGAAAGTTACGTAACGAGAACACTTAAAACGCGAACACAAATAATCACGAACGTATAACTTAACATCGAGACACGGAAAAAGGTACGGGTACACAAAGTGGGCCCCCCTACCTGCGGCTACAAGGACAAATGGGCCAAGCCCATTTGTAAATTTTACTAAAGGGGGTTAATAATTTTTACACTACTCATTTTTTTCATTCACAGAAGATTTTAGAAAAACCTAAAACCCTCCTCCCTTGTTCTTTTTGTGCCGCCACCCTACAAACACCACAAGGAGGTGGTTTGTGATCTTGGATCTTGGAATTTTAGTTGGTGATCGTGTTTGTTCTTCATCCTTTTGATCCACGAATTCGGTAAATCCTTTTTAAACCTTTTCTTTTGATTTGATCTTTTTATAAATCAAGAACATGTTATGTGTTTTACAAAAACCTAATAAATAAACATGGATCTAACATGATTTGGGGTTTAATAAAATCAAGAGTATGTTTTTAAGGGGTGTATGTTTTGGCCGCAGGCTGCACCGAACCCGAAGGGGGGGTTTCGGTTTGGCCAACCGACCACCACCAAGACCATACGTTCTCGGTTGGTGTGTGTGGGTCCCACGGCAGCATCAAGACACGGGGTACCCCGATTTGGTTCGGGGTACGGTGTCGATTTCATGTCAGGTTCATGCTTTTTAGTCTAGATCCGGTTCATGTTGTATGTTTAGTTTTTTTTATGTTTTATGATCTTATGTTAAAGATTAAATTAATAAAATGATATGATTAATTTAATAACATGACTTAGGTTATTTAATTATTAATAATCAAGAAATTAATTAACCTAAGTATTTTAGATTTTAGACTTATAATGAATTAATTATTTAAAAACCATGACTATAATTAGTTAATTAACATGACTTAGGTTATATTATTAATATATCATAATACATGTTTTAACCTAAGTATTTAACTTTATTTAATTAAAAACATGTTATACTTTAATTAAATATTTTAACCTATAGTTTAATTTAATTACATGAAATAATTATTAAACTATACCTTAATATTATATGACTTAGAAAAATAATCATGAGAACACTTAGGCTTATATACTTAGCTTATTTAACCAGCTTATTTCTAATTATGAAAACTTTCTATTTTTAGAAACTTAATTAAATAAGGCAGCTAATCTATTTATGGAAACATTCTATTTTTAGAAACTTATTTATTTCAGGCAGCTAATCTATTTATGGAAACTTATTTAATTAAGGCAGATGATCTATTTATGGAAAATTTCTATTTTTAGAAACTTATCTATTTTAAGCAGTAGTTTTATTTTTGGTAACTTTCTATTTTTGGAAACTTTCTATTTTTGGAAACTTTCTATTTTTGGTAACTTTCTATTTTTGGAAACTTTCTACTTTTGAAAACTTTCTATTTTAGGAAACCTGCTATTTTTGGGAAGTTACTTATTATTACACAGTAAGTATAGTAACACATGAAATACCAGAAATACTTAATCAGATTAAACAGAATATAAGATAAACACGGTTTAAGGCTTTAAAACAGTAAAACTTGGTAAGAACACATAAAATAAGCTAAGACATGACATAAACCAGCTACGTATTTAGTAAGCAGATACTTATTCATGTATGTATTTATGTAGCACTAGTGATTCGGAAGTAGGATTCCTTTCAGTTCATCTTCTTCGTTCACTGGACATAAGGTACGGATTCCCGTCCTTTCAGTATGGACATTCTTTCCTTATTAGGATTTCTCGTATGCAGCCAACTGTTTTCCCGTAGTATAAGTTACGTGTTTGATTGCTTATGTTTAATTAAGATTACCTGTAGCCATATACATGCATGACCAGTTTCACCTAGTTATGGAGGTACCATAACCATAACATTAGAGGCACTGATGTTATGACTTCACCACGGCGGAGTGATTGCTCGTGGCGTCCCTTCAGCTTTTGGCCATTTATATTATATTTATCATGTGGGGCGTATGGGTGCATCCTAGTTACATGTTTTTATTCAGGATTTCATGGTGAATGTGGTGTGTGCCTTGCATCCTTCACAAGGAGCTGATCCCTCCTACCCAAAAACCAGTATATTAAATTAGAGGCAGCCCCTCTAATATGCATGATGAGGTCACCCCTCCAAGTATTCATACGCAGTGGATTTTCATGACCTATATTGGCTAATGGTAAAATATGACAAACAGTTTTTATAAGATAAACATAAGACTTTCAAACTATAAAACCAGTTTATTTAAGACTTAACCAGGTTACTCGGGACTTAGTTTTCTTCCGCTGTTATATGTTATATGCTTATCCTATTCATGCTTTATTGTACATCCGTGCACTGAGCGTATTTGCTCAGCCGTTTTCCTTTTCTATGTTCCCAAAACGGCAGGTACTCAGGGACGCTCGTAGATACTAAGAGTACGTGCATATGGACTGGAAGCTATCTAGCCTTCTTTACTTTATGCATTTCCTTTCTTATGATACATTTGCTATGGACATTGTTTAGTCCTTTCCTTTACTATACTATTTTTGTGTGTGATGAGCTTTAATTTTGGACTACCGATGTTTGATTCCGGTATTTTCCTTTTATGGTCAAGTAATGTTTAGACATTTTTCCTTGTATGCTTTGATGACACGCCATAATTTCATGTGACATTTCCATTATCAAAATGGGGTGTTACATGCTCAAATACAAAAATTTGTGAAAATGTTTAAAGATTTGCTTAATAAGAAAGAAAAAATGGTTGAGCTCGTGAACACCCGTTTAAATGAGAATTGTTCCGTGATTCTTCTCAAAGAGCTTCCCAAAAAGCTAGGAGATCCTGGACGATTCGTGTTACCTTGCTCGTTTCCTCAAATCGATGATTGTATGGCTTTAGCGGATCTCGGCGCTAGCATCAATCTTACGCCACTATCGGTTTGGAAACAATTGTCATTACCTGACCTTGTACCGACTCGTATGACTCTCGAGTTAGCTAATCGAACTCTCGCATACCCCATTGGTATTGATGAAGATGTTTTTGTTCGAGTTGGTACATTTACTTTTCTCGTGGACTTTGTCGTCGTCGACTTTGAGATGGATCCTCGTATTCCGTTAATACTTGGTAGACCATTCTTACGATCCGGAAGAGCCTTAGTTGATGTAGCCGAAGGGGAGTTAATTCTTAGGGTTAGGGATGAACAATAAGTTTTTAAAATGGGAAAAATCACAACAAAATCAAATGGAAAAGAGTCGGTTAATATGATTGATGTTCTTAATTATGATAATGACGAGATTTTTATTAATCCTTTTGGAATTGAAAATTCTAATCAATATGATTTTGTGATAACTTCATCCCTTCCCTTAGAGCCTCAAATTTTGATACTCCTATTTATGACACCTATAGTGATGACACTTCTTCAAGTGATCACACTATCTTCGGTTTAGACGACCTATCTTTTGACCCACCCACTTTTGACCCACCCATTTATGATACCCCAATCTTTGATACCTACGATGATGACACTTCTTTAAGTGATCTCATTAACTTTGATGACCCACCCCATGATCTTAATGCACCTCATATCTCTATGAGTGATTCTTCCATGGAAACTCCTTTTGACTTTTATACTCCAATTTTAGAAGTCATGACTTTTGAGGAGGATCCTCCACTCTTAGAGATCCTTCCGACTTTAGAGGTTATTCCATTTTTAAAGGATTTAGATATCTTTCTAAATACCTATTTTCCTCATGAGGAAGAGTTTTCCTATGACTCCTATGATACTTATGTTTTCACATCGAGTTTGGAAGAGGATGACTTTCCCACTATGGATTTTGATGATATTTTGAGCTTAAATGTCACTACCTCTTGCTATTTTCCCATTAAGGAACCGGTGTTTGATCCCGGAATAGAGACTTTTGTGCTTTCATTGCCATATCTCCATAACACCTTCCCTAGTAAGAGACTTTTGCCTAAGGATACCCTACTTTACTCTGACTTGCGTACCACCTCGGGGTTTATTTCCTTTTGTGATGGAAATTATGTGTTTGACCCGGGTGGATTTTCATGGGGTATGCCTTATATGACTTTGCTTCACCCTTTATCATGGAGAGATTTTCCTCCCTTGGAAATCTCGGTTTTTCCATGATTTTCCCATTTTGAATGATGACATTTGGGAAATCGAGTCGAGCTAGAGACCCGTGATAAATAAATCAAGCATCATATAACTAGGTTAGATTTTTATCCTTTCCTCCCTTTTTACCTTCACCCATTTTCACCAATAAGTGTAGGGGGGAGCCATGTAGGTTGTTTGTGTGTTGTGATGTTGTGTGCAGGGACATGTGCTTAATGATCCACTTTTGGTGCTTTTGACGAGACCCGTGTTCTCGTGTTTCCCGTGTACCCGGTTCCTTCGATAAGTTTTTGCTATTGTGATTCAATCTTGTATATAAATAACACGAATAAATGTAATCACTTTAGTTGTCCTTTCCTTAGCTCAATTTTAAACAACGTACTCAATGTCCTAAGTGTAGGGGAGTTTATTTTCTCACATGCTTAAACATTGAGGACAATGTTTATATTAAGTGTAGGGGGGATTTCTATCGTAATTTTAGTGGGCTTTTCCATGAATTTGACCCCATTTAACCGGAAAATTTAAAAAATTTCAACGTTTTTCAAAATTTTGATCTATTTTGGCCTAGTAGTATTTTCATTTATTTTCTTTTATCATCGCATCTTATTTATATTTTCCATTTCAAGAATAAAGTCAAAAATAAATAATTGAATAGAATGGTTTTAACAAGTTTAGATATCTTTGATATTTTAGGCCCGTCGTGAATATTCTGACTCAACCCGTTTACTTATCCGAGTTTACTCTAGCTAGTATCCTTAACCATATGGACCTTAATTGGTTTATTAGGCTAAGCATCCACGAGTCTCATTCTTTGAGATTTTAAATTATGGAAAACGAGAGATGATAGAGTTGATAATAAGTTTAAGGGTTAATTTTTGCTTATATGGTTTTTGTGGCTCTTTCTTCCCGCTTGTATATTTAATTGCTTAATAAATGAGGATTTTTGCGGTGTCGATTCGATATCTTAACTCTTAGCCAAATCTTTATTCTCATTGTAATTAAAGCATGAACACATTGAGGGTGCCAACGTTGTGGACTTCCGACTAAGGTGGCTCATAACCACTAAGTAGGAGGTATTCAGACCATGGGACCACGGAATTTGGCCTACTATATATATCATAAATAAGAAAGAATAAGATTAAAACATGACCTCAAGGAGCCTTAGGGTGTGGGGCATGTAGCACGAACCTTGTCATTAGAGCCTTAGGATGTATGGCATGGTAAGTGTTGAATAAAAATTGATCAAAAATCAATTCCCTCATTTATCGTTCAAGGAGCCTTAGGGTGTGGACAATAGACGGGGAGCATTTTTACATCTTAAAGAGCCTAAGGGTATATGATGTGAATTTGCTAAACTCCACATAAAGTCTACATGACTTTGGAGGAATAATTAATAAGTAGTACTATTGGACAAATTTTGGGTCCGGGAATTTATTCCCCAAATCGTGTTAAATCATCCTTGATGTGGGCTTACTTTAGTGACAACGTTTTTGAGGACGAGGTTAGGTTTTGAGTGTCAGGTTTGCACCGTTTGGCCTTCATTTTTGGACTAATAATTATCAAATAAGTCCAATGAGCCTACGGGTGAATGACAATCAATAAAATCTAGAGATACAACATAGGAATTGGAGAAAGAGTACTACACAATTATCTTATATGAGTGGTTTTAGCCTAAGGACTTATGGTAAACAATGATCTCGTTTTTAAGCTTGGTATGGGGAACATGAAACTTGAGGGTGATTAATATTCATAACAACAAAGCCCTAATCTAAGTCTTATATTTCTTTACAAGTTTCTTCCATCGAATAATTTCCAAGTTAAATAAAATTGTTATAACTTTTATTTCCTTTAAAGTTTTTTATCTTTTCATCGTAGTAGTAGTAGTATATCTTAATAAAGGCCAAGATGGATTAATTATGAGAAAAATGTAACTTTATGCTTTGAAATAATGCATTGCATGGGGTCATTGCAATGGTCAAGTGTAGGGGATTTAATAAGTGTGTAAACACTTATCCTTTTGCCACTAAAATCAAGGAAAAACAAGACCTAATCATGTGTTTAATATCGTAAAAGTCGGAATTACGCGTGGTTTTGTGTTTTTGTTAGGTACAAATGATCAAAAGGAAGGAAAACACGGGATTTTACGGTCAAATGTTGAAGAAAAATCCAAGAAAGAGACAAAGACAAAGTCAAAAGACCAAAAGTGTTCCCAAGTTCACGAAAACCAGCTCAACTGACACGAGTTTGAAGAAAATGACCAACGAAGCCGATTTCGAGCTCATTTTTAGTGGAATTAATATTTTATGAAGTTTAATGGGCTTGTGGGTCCCGCATTTGGGTTAATAGGCTCAAAAACCCATTTGGAAGCTAAATGTTTCTTGTTTAATAACTAGAAAGCCCATTATGGCCCAACACTCTAAAGTTAAAAAAAAAAATAAACGGATACAAATTGGGCCAAGCCATTGTGCAAAATAATGAGACGAAAGGGAGTAATGGGTCAAAGCCCACACACTAACCCGGTCAACCTTTATCCACCCTCTCACGTGTTACCCTTACACTCCCCCAATCCCACACGTTTGTTGCTTACTATCCAACTCACCCCCACTTTACGTTTTGATAAACGTAAATTCATTTCTATATTTACCCCATCCCACTATTATTCGATAAAAACAAGAACAGTCACCCACCCACATTCATTATCTTCGTTACCCCCAAAGTTTACCATCATCCTTTCATCTCTCCCAAATAAAACACAGTCACTATTACCCAAACCCTAATAATCCTAACCAGTAAAAAAACACAAGTAATTTTTGGGGCTTTTGTTTTAAGTGTGTGATTCACACACTTGGGAATAAAAACCCCAAGTTTTTCGCAGCAACCACAATGGTGGTCCTCCTCTCTCTCCATACGTGGCACTCATCCTTCCCATTTTATTGGTTAAAACACACCTCCAATACCAATCCCACCAATTAGAGCCTGCCACATCACCTTTAAACAAACACAAGAAACACATCTTCCATCCAGGTTGGCAATCCGTGGCTCATGATTAATTTTCATCCGCAAGATCAAGAGAAGAAAAGAAAAGAAGGATTTAATGGCTCAGATTTAATCCTTATTGAAGAAGATTCAAGAAGAAGGGTTTCTAGGGTTTGCCTATAAAAACCCCTCACTTGTGTAATTTTTAGAAGCACTTTTTCTTTATTTAATTTTTTTCTGCAAAATTAGTTTAGATTTAATATTGTATTTTTTTTAATTTCCAGCAATTGTACCCTTTTTAATGATTAATGAAAAGTAGTTTTAATTAATTTCATCTCTTTATTTTTCTGTCAATCTATTTCGTTTGGTTACTATTTGATTTTATTAAAGTATCTTTAATCTATTTCATTTTGCTACTGTTCGTTTCAATTAATATTAATATAAAAAAAATAATAAAAAAATAAAAAATAAATAAAAAGAAAGTGAATTAAATATTTTCCCCCACTGGGAAAATATAAAGTTAATGTTCTTGTTCATGTGGAATTATTTGGTTCGAGAAAGATGATTTTGGTGCGAGAAGATGTTGATGATATTCGAAGGTGTTGGTGTTTGATTCGGTAACAAAGGGGGTTCAGCGCCCACCCTTCGGCTCAACGGTTTTCGACAATAGGTTCCTTTCTCTTTTAATTTTTGCTTGTTATGTTTATTTTCGGTTTATAGCTTATTGATTATCTGCTTGAATTTAATCTGCTAATCTGCTTATGTTTGTTAGTAGTTTGAGTTATTTATTTTGTTCTTGTTACTGTTAATTATTAAGGCTGCTTAGTTTGTTTCGGTTTATGTTAGTTTTTTTTTAAATCTGCTCATTTAGGACTGCTTATTTTATCTGCTAAGTTTTATTTTGGTAGTTAGATGTTTGGATCTGCTTATTAGTTTAAATCTAGTCTTAAGTTTTTGTATTGGTTTCGAGTAAGTTTTTATTAACCAATGTTTAGAACTGCTTATTTGGTTTCGAGTAAGTTTTAATTTGGCCTTTAGCTTTTATACTTAATACTTGTTTTTATTAGTTAGACTTATTGGTTCTTAGCTTATCTAGATATTACTCTTTTATCTGTTATAGTTTATATCTTTTTTTGCTTATTACTTTTCGAGTGCTTATTTGATTTTGGAGTGCTTATTGTCCGTTTTAGTTTCAGCTTATTTGCTATTTGAATGTTTCGTTTTATGCTTATTTGGATTTTTATTGTATTACTGGTTATTACTGTACAGCAAACAGATCCCTTTGATCTGCTTGTTTTTCTCATTTCCAAAAAGTTAGATAAAATCCAAAAATAAATAGCTAAAAAGTTGTCTGTCCAGGGTTCGAACCCTGGACCTCTCGTATAATAGCCAACAGCCCTTACCATCTCATCTTGCAACTCATTTGTGTTTGTTTACCCGTCCATTAATTAATATAGGTACTTTTAGTTGGTAGGTTTAATTAATACGTTTTTAATTCAAAGTTTTTAGTTTTATTAAATTTAATCAAAAAGTTTTATTTTAATTTTCTTTAATTCAATTTTTATAAAAAAATAAAAAGATAAATTTTTTTTTAATTAAATTGTTTTTATAAATTTTAATTTTAGTTTAAAATTTTGTTAATATAGATTTTAGTTTTAAAATTGTTTTTCAATTAATTTAGTTTCGTTTTAAAAATAGTTTTCATTAAAAAGTCTTTATTTTAGTTTAAATTAGATTTTTAAAACTAGATTTTTATTTAAATTAGTTTAAATTAGATTTTTAAAATTAGTTTTTATTTAAAAAGTCTTTTAGTTTAAAAAACGAAAAAAATATACGTTACCAAAAACAAGCAATCTTACGTCTAGTCCGATTTCAATTCGAGTGAGTCGAGGAACGAAAATAGACATAAAAAAGGATTTGCAAAATCTTAACATTTATACTACATCGAGAAAAAAATTCTACAAACTTAGCTCAAAACTGAGGCCGCAACCACATCGAAGATTATATCTTCCTAAGACCATTGAACACATCGTTTATACTTCGAAAAAATCGAAATCTGAATCAAATTTACTTACCTATTATTGTTATTGTTGCTATATCTTGTACCACAATTTCAGCACCTAAAAAGAAAACAAAAAAAACCTGTAAGTTCTAAACAACATTTCATCAAACACATTATATGCATACTCTAAAACCACATTTTACCATAAATTTTATTAAAATCAAAACCCAAATCAAAGCAAGATCCGAATTTTACCTTTCTCAAATTTCTTATCTTTTTTGATTAACAGAACTCAATCACCAAACAAAACCAATCTTCCCCATCTTTTTTCCTAATCTGATCGTGTTGATACTATATAAAATAAAAACAGAAAAAAATAGATAAATGTACAATATAATTATAAAGAGCTATCACATAACAAACATAAACATTAAGAATACACAATCTGTATGCCGCATGAATCTAAAACAAATGAATTTAAAGAAAAGAAAACACACCTGATGATTTCTAGGATATCCTCAAAGCCTTTCCTTCGTGATTACGTGAACAACAAAATTGTCGATCTGGGTACGACGCGAGAACATAATTGTTCGTTCAACAACAACCCCTCGTATCCTTATCAACCCTAATTAGTGTGCGTTAATGCGAAAATCGGGTTCTAAAGTACCCAAATCCCCGTTCCTGCTCCTCCGCATCATCCTCCTAAAAAAATATCAAAAAGAACAAATAAAATTCATCTTAAAGCTTGCCCAGTGCCCATATAAAATAAAACCAACCTAAAAAAACCCCAAAATTTCTTATTAACCTAAAGTTCAATTGAACCCCTAATCCCTAATAGAAAGAAAACAAATACTGGAAAAAAAGTACACACATCAGAATCAATTAAACCCATAAAAAACATTGTAACTACTCATACAGGAAGAGTTAAAAACGTGACATTGTGCTTGAAGGAGCTCAGTGGATGATTCACTTCTGTGTGGGTTGCTGTATTTTTAGAGAGAGAAGGATATATGTCGGTACTTTTAGAGAGAAGGATGTGTGGATATGAGATGGAGAATGAGATGAAGATACATGTGTTTTCTGGTGTGTGTTCTTCTTTTCGTAGCACGTGGAACTATTTTTCCGGTGAAGTGGAAAAAAGATTTCCCGCGAAAAGTGAATAAAAAATTATAAAAACACTGTAGCTAAGTACTTCCTAAAACAGTATATTGTATTAATATATTTTAATAAAAAAAGTTTTAATAATTTAAAAAACTAGTTACTTTAACAAATATTTGTTTTTTTATTCTATAATATATGAATAGACCCATGATACTGTATATCCTGATCTCATAAAATAACGTTATCACATAACAAAAAGTGATCACCCGTAGCATCTACAATGCTTCTATTTTTTAAGATTTTTATTATTTATGAGCATTGATTTCTCATTAGTTTCTCATTAATTTCTAGCTTTATAGACAGTTATTTTTATAACTTACTCTAATGCACAAAAAAATTTCAATGACTTTTTCATATAAGGTCATGTAATGTAAACATGTCTTCTTTTAATGTAAATAGCTTGTAGTAACTTTGGCAAACACTTGACAAATACAAGTTATTCTTCAAAAAAACATTTGATAAACCTATTAGTGTAATGCATCAAATGATTCACATGACTTTTTCCAATAGTAAAAAGTCTTTTGTTAAGCTTCCATTATAAACGCTTTTAAAGTTTTATTTTTATTTTTTTATTGCAAGGCAACACGAGATGGATGGATGAATGAAAGGATAAAATTTGGTCCATATCTCTTGGATGCGAACAACAGTAGCCGTGTGCGAGCCATCCCCAAAAATTATTCTCACACCACTGTTATAATAGTTGGTTAGTTTAATAATTGTAGTTTTAGGAAAACCCACTAAGATTTAAAGAAAAAAAAAACCTATCTTTTGCTTTTTTCGTCTGCAGTCGAGATAAGTTAGAAAAAATGTACGTTTGTTTTTATCTTACATAAGGGTAAAATGGTAGGTGAAAAAAAACCATGATTTACGAGTACTTACATATAAATGAACCGATAATTTTGTCAATTTGCTCCGTTGTGAATAAAATTTTAAATTCACCTATGGATGACGAGTGAGTGGCGAGTATGATAACTCGTCGCGAGTAAATTTGTGATACCCATTATAAATTTGAGATACCGGATTTGAGATATCAGTCTTCATTACTCACGGGTATCGTCCCTACATAAAAGGTAGAGAAAAGTTTAATATACACTTTTTGTGGGACGAAAGAAGTATGATCTAACAAAGGCACGATGAACTTATAATAACCATTCATTATTTTAACAAATTAATAACTCACTTTTTTCTTAAAGTAAAATTGGAAAAAGTTTAACATAAACCCTTATTTTAGCATATACTATGTAAAACCCGAATGCTTTTACCATAAACAGCACATATATAATCATACGTACATGATTAAAACTTTCCTTTTATAGCACGTTAATGTTTCACGAATAGGAATTTCAAGTATTACGTACGTGTTATTACACGATAAGTATTTAATACGTATTAGGACACGATAATTATTATCAACAATAATTATAATTACGAACATGAAATCATGAACGTAAATAATCACGAACCTATTATTATGTATTTACGTAATATTTATTACGATTACGTATAAATATTTATTATGACACGAACGATAGATAATTAAATAACGTAAACACAACACGAGAACACGTAAATAATTAGAACACGGAAAAACAATGGGTTTCCCCTTGGGGGGCCCACATACCCACGAAATATAGGGAAAAGGAAGGGGCCAAGCCCACTTTTGATTTAACTAAAACAAGGAAAAGGGAGAACATATTTCATTTACAGAGAATTAGAAAAAAAAAACACAAACTCTAGCCTCCTTTTCCTTCTCCTCTTGGCCGCCACTTATGAACACCACAAAGGGGTTTTTGTTGATTTTGATAGATCCAATTTATTGCAAGGTTGTTCATGTTAGTAATTTCCTTTTGATCCATGAATCGGTAATCTTATTAAACCTTTTCTTTTTAATTGTTTATTAGATCTTAACACATGAAATCATGGGATTATTAAAAACAAGTTAATAAACATGTAGATCTAATCAAGTGGGATTAAAAACATATGGTTTAAGGGGTGTTTTGGCTCGGAAAATGGGTAAACCGAGCGCAAGGCTCTCGGTGGTTGTTTGATCATCACCAACCGAGACCACAAGGTCTCGGTTTGGTTGGGGTGTTTCGCCCGCAAGCAACAAAGGGACCCCGACGCATGTCGGGGTTAGCCTTGGTGGTCTTAGGGGGGGTCTCGGCTGTAAAACCACACGCACCATCGGTTTAGGCCGGTGGAGGTTTGCCATGGTTAAGGGTGTAGATCCGGTTCAAGGGGTTCACGGACCGGTTCATGACATGTTTAGGTTTAAAACACGGGTTCGGTTCACGGTTTATTTTTCAAGTTAATTATTTATTTTTACAAGTTAAATAATTACAAGGTTTAATTAAATTAATTTAACATGCTATGTAATTAATTTAATTTGGAACATGACTTAGGTTAATTATTATTAGTAATAATAATACATGATTTTAACCTAAGTATTTTATGATTTAATTAATTAATTATTAAAACATGGCATATAATTAATTAATTTCCATGACTTAGGTTATATTAATAATATATATCAATACATGTTTTAACCTAAGTATTATTAATCTTTTATTTAATTAAATCATGTTATATTTAATTAAATCTTATAACCTATAATTTATTTAATTTATATGTAATAATTAAAAAACTATACTATATATCACATGACTTAGAATATTAATCAGTAAAACTTAAGCTTATATTATTAGCTTAATAATCCAACTTATTTCTAATTATGGAAACTTTCTATTTTTAGAAACTTATTTAATTAAGACAGCTAATATATTTATGGAAACTTTCTATTTTTGGAAACTTATTTAATTAAGGCAGCTAATCTATTTACGGAAACTTTCTATTTTTGGAAACTTCCTATTTTTGGAAATTTTCTATTTTTTAAAAAACTTTCTATTTTTGGAAACTTTCTATTTTTGGAAACTTTCTATTTTTGGAAACTTGCTATTTTTGGAAACTTTCTATTTTTGGAAACAATCTATTTTTGGAAACTTTCTATTTTAGGAAACCTGCTATTTTTAGAAAGTTACTTATTATTACACAACAAGTATAATAGTATAAGAAATACAAGTAATACTTATTCAGAATAGACAGAATACATGATAAACACAACATAACGATAAAATCAGTAAAACATGACATGAACATGTAAAACAAGCTAAGACATGATATAAAACCAGTTACGTACTCAGTAATCAGAATACTTATATACGTATATTATTTATGTAGCATTAGTGATATCAAAGTAGGACTCTCTTCCGTTCGTCTTCTTCGTTCACTGGACACAAGGTACGGATTCTCCGTCCTTTCAGTATGGAGATTTTTCCTTATCAGGATTTTCCCATATGCAGCCAACAGTTTTCCCAGTATATGTTTTATATGTTTTTGAATTGCTTATATTTAATTAGATACCTAAAGCCATATACATGCATGACCAGTTTCACCTAGTTATGGAGGTACCATAACCATAACACTGGAGGCACCAGTGTTATGACTTCACCACGGCGGAGTGATAGCTCGTGGCGTCCCTTCAGCTTTTGGCCATATTATTATTATCATGTGGGGCGTATGGGTGCATCCTAGGTTACATGTTTTCAGCAGATTATTCAGGTGAATATGGTGTGTGCCTTGCATCATTCACAAGGAGCTGATCCCTCCGACCCAAATGTATATTAATTAGAGGCAGCCCCTCTAATTGCATGACACGGTCACCCCTCCAAGTATTCATGCACGTTGATATTTCATGACCTATATTGGCTTAATAGTTAACATGTTAAACAGTTTTTATAAGATAAACATAAGGCTTTTCAAACTATAAAACTAGTTTTACTAAGTTATTCCAGGTTTTCCAGGACTTATACATTTCCGCTGCTATTAGTCTTATTTATGTTTCAGCCATTCATACTATGTCGTATATCCGTGCACTAAGCGTTATGCTCAGCCATTACTTTCCTTTCCATGTCCCAAAACGGCAGGTACCTAAAGTTAGACTGGAGCATTTGGAGGACACGCATAGGATGGGAGCTACCTTAGACTTCTTCTCCTCATGCCTTCATATATTTATGCTTGTTTAGTCTTCTTTTTGTTCATTTACTTTATTTATGTTTTGGGCTTATGTTTAGGAACCGATGTTTGATTCTGATTTTCCCGATGGTCATGTATGTTTTAGTACATATTACCTTGCATGCTTTGATGACACGCCATAATTACGCGTAACGGTCCACTTATCAAAGTGGGGTGTTACAATTTATGGTATCAGAGCCAAGGCTTCGACCTGTAGGCTCTAAAACTTGACCTGTGACTAGTGGGTAGTCACCAGGAGCTTCCTAAGCCAACGCTTGTTATTCCACGTATTGATGTGTTTAGCGCATTGTTGTTTTAACCATGATGTTTTCAGCACCTTGATATTTTAACCTTGATGTTTTCATCGATATCGTTTTACTAATATTGATGGACAACTGTCATTAATATTTAGTTATGTGTCATTGTTTCATGCATGATGTTCCTCGTGAACTGTGGCTATGTGGACTGAACCCCAGTAGTTCATAATTAGTCACATAAATTTTTTTCTGATAAGTTTTGAAAGATGATTTTTACTTATTTATGTTTCATGTATCATTGTTTCAGGAATTTTGACTAAGTAATGGTTGGTACAGGACTGGCCCTATTTAGTCGTATGTGATTTTATCGAAACTTTTAACTTTGGGACCGACCCATAGGCGTCCCCTCGCCATGTCTTTTGTTTTGTGTAAACTGACCATTGGCGTTTACCCTCGCGTATATAAAGGTTTTTATAAACTACATCATGCATTCACCCACTGTTTTAATGCATAAATTTTTTCTCATAATTTATTGGCATAAAATTTTATTTTTTTCATGTCCCCTCATAAGTTACTATGTTTTTATGTCAAGTATGTTTTCGTCCTGTCATGATTAACTTCAGTTTCATGCTGATTAGGTTATACACTCCTTCATGTTAGGTTGTTTCATGTTTCTTCATGATGATTTCGTCTTCATGTGATTACTCTTACGTCTCTTTTGTTGTTTATGCTTTCATGCAAGACACTATTGGAATTCATTTAAATCCTGCTTTCATGATAGTTATGGTTGGTTTCCATTAATCATGCTTTCAGGAAAATCATCGTTGAAATTCGTTTAACCACACGTTAGCGTTTCTCTATGCAACCAGAATGAGGTATATACTGGCATTGCCAGGTTATCATGAAGGTCGTTCTAACCGTTTAACCAATTATTTTCCTTTAAAATCATGTCAGATGATCGACCCCATACCGATCATTTCATGTGCATTCCAGGTGTACTCCATGTACCGTATCCCATGTACGTATTCCACTTGCTGATACTCTATAAATTGCTGATGCCGCTCATAGCTTGGAGATGTTACTAAGGGTTGATGCTGCGGATTTTAGAGACGCTACGAGATGCTGATGCTAATCACGACCTGGAGATCTTACTAGACGAAGACAAAGGCGTTAGATCAAAGCGGTCGGACGAGAAGATGCTTCACCACTAGACGATTTCCATCAATCATTGTCCCTAATTCTTAGTTACATGTCACACGTCATTCATTTGTCGTTTCAGTCATATGAGTGAGAATCGGTACCAGCCGGCCACTCAGCTGAATAGTTACATGAATCACAGTCATGAGAATGACCGTCATGGAACAAACAGACAAGACGATAGTAACCACTACTATGACAGTAGCTAGCCTAGCAATCGTAACCGAAGCTCCGACCGCAGACGTAAACAGAAATATAAAGGATCAGTAGTCCAACCGATCCGCCAATTCTGGCATAATAACCTAATATTTGTAGTTCTATTCGTTCCACATCTCGAGACACGTGTCAAGACATCAGTCAAGACACATGTCTCACGTATACTTTCTAAAGACACATGTTAAGACACCAGTAAAGACACACGTCATGCTTATTTTTTCCAAAACACGAGTCAAGACACATGACTCACGTCTAATTCTGGAACATCCCTAAGAAATTCAGGGTACCCTCCAAAGGGTATATCCATTTTGTGGTGCCATGTATTAATCAGGCCACAAGAATTTCAGTACCATCACAGGCGTATCAGTGAGATCTGTCACGTTTGTTCGATGACACTTTCATTTCTTGCACCCATATTTCATATATTCATGACCATAAAGGACGCCATTCGTATCCCCCATGTATACGAAGGTTTTCCTTCAGCCTAATGATGAGATCCAAGATGCTAACGCATTACCTCAGACAGATGCGAGTTGAATTTAATCCTAATTATGGACTACGAACAACACACCATGCTATAATTCATGATTATGTACAGTAATGTTCAGCCTCCTGAATACATTCAGCTTGATTTTCCATCAGGAAAATTAGTACAAATTATCTATGCTTACAAGCACGTGCTTTGTTAGCCATAGTTGCTAAATTTTCTAGATGTCAGTAAGACACTACCACCGAAGTTCCTTTTTGCGCATAACCAGTCGATTATTCCAAAGTCTTCCCATACAGTTCAGAAGAACCTTCAAGGAGAAGGACGGTAACATGAGATTATGTGTCGACTACCGTCGATTTAAACAAATCACCATTCATAACCGTTATTCTCCTCCATGTATTGACAACATGTCCAATCGACTTTAGGGTGTCAAACAATTTTACAAGATCGGATTCATGATCATGCTGCCAACAGTGACGAGTGAAAGATCAGGACATTTCCATGACTGCTATTCATGCACGACTCGGTCATGCTAGATTCATGATTTTGTATTAGTCTCATAAATGCCCCAACAGCGTTATGAACTTAATAATTTGAGTTTCTATGAACTCGTAAACAAATTCATCAGTGTTTTCATCAAGGATAACCTTATTTTCTCTAAATCTAGAGAAGAGCAGGAAGACCATATTTGCACAATGTTGCAAATTCTACGACAGGAGAAATTTCACCTTGAAATTTTCCAATATAAATTATGGTTGATTACAGTGACACGTTGAATCACATGGATTCGCACGGTTAATCTTACCATGACTCAGCTTATGCGTAAAGGTGAGAACCCTACACTACATTAGGTGTTCAAGAAAATCCTACGCTAAGAGAAGTCTAATTTCGGAGACTTATAGTTCCGCAAATATTCTATGTATCAAGTTTCTACGAAGCAAGATACTGTTACGTTCATATCTAAGTACCTGACATACCAACAGGCTAAGATAAAACACCAACTGACTCGGATGTTTATCCACCATCGGAATTGTGATAAAAAGTGGGACAAGATCCCCATGGATTTTGGTTACCAGATTAACGCGAACTCAGAAGAAGCAAGATGCTATCTGGGTTATTGCCAACAGTTTTATCAAGTCTGTAGAATCCTTACATCCGCAAGTATTTCAAGAACCAATTGATAGATCAGACATGTTCCAGCCAAGGCGCATCCGATCACTTGGTAATCCCTCAGCTAACGGGCTAGACAAAGATTCTCATTTGTGCTCCTTATTTACGTTCACGACTTGCTTTCGCGCTCACGTTCATGACACTATTCACGTTCATGATCGTATCCTGGCTTACGATTTTACGTTCATTTTCGTTCTGGGAAGTTTTGCAAGAACTTGAGAGACCATAACCAATTTTAGTATAACTCTCTATTCTCAGACAGACGTTTCACGTCACATTCCACGTCTCACCTTGTAACGTTTGGCGTTACCACCGTCGTATTCCATGTTCACGATATGTTTCACATGTCACGTTCATTCCACGTTTCTCATATCACGCTCACGATATGTTACACGTATCATTGATCACGATATGCTTGAACATATTACACTCACCATATCTCTACGTATCACGTTCAAAATTGTTCACGTATCACGTTCACAATTTTTCACGCACTACGTTTCAGTATGTCTCGCGCATCATTGCTAAGACAATACTATTATCAGTTAGTTTGGGTTATTTTGCATCATAACGTTTCAGTTACCCTTTCACGTTAATTCTTATTCCCTCGATCAAATTCAGGGGATCTATCTTACGTTGATAACCATGAACTCTTCGTGTTTTCAAGTCAAGGTCGGGAGGACCAAGATCTATCATTTGTGTCAAGATCTTGTGGAGGAACCGTTCCGAGAGGGAAGCCACTTGGAAACAGATGAGTCCATCCGGATTTTATCCTCTCATCCTTCGGTAATTCAGTAAGACTCTTTTAGTCACGTCACGTTCCATGTCCTTTTAGCCATGTTACGTTCCAAGTTACTTTCTACCATGTCACCTTCATGTCCTTTTAACTTACATACCCTCTCAGTTTGATTCGGTTATGTTTCTCTTTCAGTTTACTTTATCTATAATTCGGGGACGAATTATTCTTTTTAGGGGGAAGAGTTGTAAAACCCGCATGCTTTTACCATGAACAACACATATATAATCGTACACACATGATTAAAACTTTACTTTTATAGCACGTTAATGTTTCACGAATAGGAATTACAAGTATTACGTACGTGTTATTACACGATAAGTATTTAATACGTATTAGGACACGATAATTATTATCAACAATAATTATAATTACGAACATGAAATCATGAACGTAAATAATCACGAACCTATTATTATGTATTTACGTAATATTTATTATGATTACGTATAAATATTTATTACGACACGAACGATAGATAATTAAATCACGTAAACACGACATGAGAACACGTAAATAATTAGAACACGGGAAAACAACGGGTTTCCCCTTGGAGGCCCACATACCCATGAAATATAGGGAAAAGGAAGGGGCCAAGCCCACTTTTGATTTAACTAAAACAAGGAAAAGGGAGAACATATTTTCATTTATAGAGAATTAGAAAAAAAAAAAAAAACCTAGCCTCCTTTTCCTTCTCCTCTTGGCCGCCACTTATGAACACCACAAAGGGGTGTTTGTTGATTTTGGTAGATCCAATTTATTGCAAGGTTGTTCGTGTTAGTAATTTCCTTTTGATCCACGAATCGGTAAACTTCTTAAACCTTTTCTTTTTAATTGTTTGTTAGATCTAAAAACATGAAATCATGGGATTATTAAAAACAAGTTAATAAACATGTAGATCTAATCAAGTGGGATTAAAAACATATGGTTTAAGGAGTGTTTTGGTTCGGCTAATGGGTAAACCGAGAGCAAGGCTCTCGGTGGTTGTTTGATCATCACCAACCGCACAAGGTCTCGGTTTGGTTGGGGTGTTTCGGTCGCAAGCAACCAAGGGACCCCGACGCATGTCGGGGTTAGCCTTGGTGGTCTTAGGGGGGGGGGGGGGGCTCGGCTGTAGAACCACACGCACCACCGGTTTAGGCCGGTGACGGTTTGCCATGGTTAAGGGTGTAGATCCGGTTCAAGGGGTTCACGGACCGGTTCATGACATGTTTAGGTTTAAAACATGGGTTCGGTTCACTATTTATTTTTCAAGTTAATTATTTATTTTTACAAGTTAAATAATTACAAGGTTTAATTAAATTAATTTAACATGCTATGTAATTAATTTAATTTGGAACATGACTTAGGTTAATTATTATTAGTAATAATAATACATGATTTTAACCTAAGTATTTTTTGATTTAATTAATTAATTATTAAAACATGGCATATAATTAATTAATTTCCGTGACTTAGGTTATATTAATAATGTATATCAATACATGTTTTAACCTAAGTATTATTTATCTTTTACTTAATTAAATCATGTTATATTTAATTAAATCTTATAACCTATAGTTTATTTAATTTGCATGTAATAATTAATAAACTATACTATATATCACATGACTTAGAATATTAATCTGTAAAACTTAAGCTTATATTATTAGCTTAATAATCCAACTTATTTTTAATTATGGAAACTTTTTATTTTTAGAAACTTGTTTAATTAAGACAGCTAATCTATTTATGGAAACTTTCTATTTTTTGAAACTTATTTAATTAAGGCAGCTAATCTATTTATGGAAACTTTCTATTTTTAGAAACTTTCTATTTTTGGAAATTTTCTATTTTTGGAATCTTTCTATTTTGGAAACTTTCTATTTTGGAAACAATCAATTTTTGGAAACTTTCTATTTTTGGAAACTTTCTATTTTAGGAAACCTGCTATTTTTAGAAAGTTACTTATTATTACACAACAAGTATAATAGTATAAGAAATACAAGTAATACTTAATCAGAAAAGAAAGAATACATGATAAACACAACATAACGATAAAATCAGTAAAACATGACATGAACATGTAAAACAAGCTAAGACATGATATAAAACCAGTTACGTACTCAGTAATCAGAATACTTATACACATATATTATTTATGTAGCATTAGTGATATCGATGTAGGACTCTCTTCTGTTCGTCTTCTTCGTTCACTGGACACAAGGTACGGATTCTCCGTCCTTTTAGTATGGACATTTTTCCTTATCAGGATTTCCCCCTATGCAGCCAACTGTTTTCCTAGTATATGTTTTATATGTTTTTGAATTGCTTATGTTTAATTAGATACCTAAAGCCATATACATGCATGAACAGTTTCACCTAGTTATGGAGGTAACATAACCATAACACTAGAGGCACCAGTGTTATGACTTCACCACGGTGGAGTGATAGCTTGTGGCGTCCCCAACTTTTGGCCATATTATTATTATTATCATGTGGGGCGTATGGGTGCGTCCTAGGTTACATGTTTTCAACAGATTATTTAGGTGAATGTGGTGTGTGCCTTGCATCCTTCACAAGGAGCTGATCCCTCCTACCCAAATGTATATTAATTAGAGGCAGCCCCTCTAATTGCATGACGAGGTCACCCTCCAAGTATTCATGCACGTTGATATTTCATGACCTATATTGGCTTAATGGTTAACATGTTAAACAGTTTTTATAAGATAAACATAAGGCTTTTCAAACTATAAAACCAGTTTTACTAAGTTATTCCAGGTTTTCCAGGACTTATACATTTCCGCTGCTATTAGTCTTGTTTATGTTTCAGCCATTCATACTATGTTGTATATCCGTGCACTGAGCGTTATGCTCAGCCGCTACTTTCCTTTCCATGTCCCAAAACGGCAGGTACCTAAAGTTAGACTGGAGCATTTGGAGGACACGCATAGGATGGGAGCTACCTTAGACTTCTTCTCCTCATGCCTTCATATATTTTTGCTTGTTTAGTCTTCCTTTTGTTCATTTACTTTATTTATGTTTTGGGCTTATGTTTGGGAACCGATGTTTGATTCCGGTTTTTCCTATGGTCATGTATGTTTTAGTACATATTACCTTGCATGCTTTGATGACACGCCATAATTATGCGTAACGGTCCACTTATCAATGTGGGGTGTTACATACTCAATCAACCACTCATAACCACCCATTTTATTAAGTAACAAAAAAACTCATTTTTTAAAAATTAAATATCTCACAAACCGTTCGTCGTTACGTAAAACAAAACATATCATCGCGACGAATTAAATCATCTATCTATTGAGGGGCACATGTATATACTTTCGACAAACTTTTTTTCGACATTTTTTCTTAAGTCACGTCTGAGAGAATTATATATGATTCGTCACGAAACATATATGATTTTCAGAAAATGATATATGATTCATATCACGGATCATATATGATTTTCTGAAAATCATATATGATTCGTGACGAATCATATATAATTCTCTCATACATGACTTAAGAAAAAAAGTCGAAAAAGAGTTCGGCGAAAGTATATACATGTGCCCCTCGATAGAAAGATGATTTAACTCTTGTTGCAATGGTGTACTTTTTTCGTTTGACGATTTACCGTTTGTGAAATATTTAAATTTTAAAAAAGTGTCAGGAAGTGGGGTATTTTAAAAATGGGTGATTATGATTGATTGAATAGATATATGCTAATTTAATGGTCTACATAGATTTTAACTCAATAAATTTTTAAATATCCTACAACCCCTTAATTGTTATCTAAAACGAAAGATATTATCGAGACGAAAATTAAATTATTTTTCTATATAGTGACACTTCTATATAATTTTGACGAACTTTTTTTTTATTTCTTTTCAATTACTTTTGAAAAATCACATGCGATTTGTATCACAAAACACATGTGATTGTATGAAGCATGAAATCACATATAACTTGTGATAAAAATCACATATAATATTTCTAGACCTATAAGTGGTGCCTACTAAAAAAAATACTAGTAGTGATGGTATATATTTTGTCGTTTTACAGTTTACTTTTTGCAAAAACAAACTAAAAATTATGGTTATTTTGACACTTCTATATAATTAATTATTATACATTAAGTTTATATAACACAAAAAATAATAGTTATGGCAAAGTTACAAAATAAAAATCTTAAAAGTTAACAGCGAAGAATTATAAGACAAAGAAAGTAATATTTAATAAAGACACAATGGACTATCATAACAATTCATTATTTTAACAAATTAAAAATTCACTTTTATCTTAAAGTAAAGTTTTAAATATCTCACAACCCCTTAATTGTTACTTAAAACGAAAGATATTATCGAGACGAAAATTAAATCATCTTTCTATATAGTGACACGTCTATATAATTTTGATGAAATTTTTTTCGATTTCTTTTCGATTACTTTTGAAAAATCACATACGATTTGTATCACAAAGCACATGTGATTGCATGAAGCATGAAATCACATATGATTTGTGATAAACATCACATATGGTATTTGATAACGACCTAAATATACATATTCAATCTATCATTATAATGCCACTTTGTAGTATAAATAAGGGCTTCCGATACTTAATATTTTGTGTTTTATATGCAGATATAAAGTTTGAAGGAGCAAAGTGAAGACATACAAAGAAGGGTCCTCAATATGCAAATAAGCCAAAGTTGTTGATAGAAGATTCTGGAACGCCCAGAAGTGCGGCGCACAATCTTAGATGTGCGGCGCACATTCCCGTCTCCAAAGTGTGGCGCACTTTCGGAGAAGTGCGGCGCACATTTGACCCCAGACAGCACTATAAATAGAGGCCACTTCTACTCATTTTACACACACCTCTCTCTCGTCAATACTCCATAGCTCGAGTATTTTAGATTTCTTAGTTAAATTTCAGTATTATCCACTTTTAGGAAATACTTGTAACGAGAGTATTCCACTCTTGGATTCTTGGAGGAACGATATAATCGTGACACTTGTGTACTCGTTCATTCAATCCAATCTAAGTATGATGTTCTCTTACTCTTTTCCAATTGTTACTTTGATTACTATGTTAGGCTAAGTTATTTGTGACTATACGGGTATGTGACTATAACTAGTGATGAAGCTATGATATGATCCTTTATAAATGATTTCAAGGTAATGTTGTAGAACCATTTTAGCTCCTAGTTCTATAAACCATATTTTATCTAAGTTGATTTGTTACGATAGTTTGGCGTTGAGAAACGCAAATTGTTATAATAAGCTTTTAAGAACTTGTTTATGGTCATGAATCTTTGGTTGGAGAGACCCACTTAGAAACTTGATAAAATATTGAACTCGTTGGCAACTTGTTTTGAGCTCATTCGCTTAATTAAATGTAAGTCTTGAATCAAACCCAAGTAAATTGTGCAAACGCCGTTTTGACGAAAAAGGATTATCACTCTTTACCTACATAAACATATCTCGATCATTATTATCATCATCACGAACTTATACGAACTATCCTATATTAGTCATACTTATTACTATTGATATCATTTCAACTATTTATTTCTTCAATTATTATCTTGATTACCAAAACGAAATTAAGTCTCAGCGAACGATCCTGGTTTACCACTACAAAGCTATATTACGAACGAACGGGTATACTTGCCCGTGTTTGTCTTCTAGTCACTTATTTTGTCTAAACCTTGTAATATAAATTTAAGACTTGCGAATGAACATCATATTTTTGGCGCCGCTGCCAAGGACTTACAATCCTGTTTTGTAACCAAATGCGTATAATCCTTAAAGAATTGAACCATTTGCCACTCATTTTCAAACCAAAATTTTTCTGCAGTACAGAAAGTACGCCGCACAAAACCAAAAAGTGCACCGCACTTCCTGTAGCGAACCCAAGTGCGCCGCACATTCCTAAAAGTGTGCCGCACATTCCTAAAAGTGTGCCGCACATTTTCTACTAAAAACACCAAAAACCTTGTTAGATGTACACCCGTTCATCCGAAACACCACCAACATCACCGTTACCAGAACCTGAACGTACCCTTAACCGAAGGCTACGTAGACTTCATCGTCGTGTACCTTTAGCTAGGAGACACGAGCAAACTCAACCTCGCATAATCAACCAACCTTGCGACAATCTTTCTCAAATCCTATTTCTCACCAAACTCATCAACCGTTACGATCCAATGTCGGACACCGATGATGAACCAATGTGGTCAGCCGATAGAGTTGTAGCACCAACTTCTGGCTCCGCAATCGTTTTACCTGAAATTGCAAACGATTTTGCAATCAAAGGGTGTAACACCCCCATAATGGTCAAATGCGACGGAATAGTACGTGGGGTGTTATTTTCATGGATCGATAGCACACAATATATAGAGCAATGATCATAATAGTCATTTAAAAAAAACATAATACATGAATTAAATTGTACACATTTAGTATCTTGTCTGAAAACAACATTTAAAATAAATTTGAAGAATATCCCAGCCCGATGGTAACATGATGCTTCCTAGGATGCTGGAATCCAATGCATGAACCTGTTTATTTCCCTGAGAAAACATATAAAGTAAAATGTGGGGCTCAACACGAGGTTGGTGAATTCACATGTTTAGTTTAATAAATAAAAGTACTGATATACCAAACACCACAATCATAGTAGGACAGTCACAACCTAATACTATAGCAGTTCCTATTGCCATGTAATAGAAGCTAGACATGATGCTCAGGCGCCATTATGGTCAAACCCGATGTTGTTTCCCTCAGTCCAACAATGAAACAAACCTGTTGCTTGGCCTAAGCTTTCGTGATAGCAAGTCACGCAGGCCGGGTGTTGTCAATACCCGAATAGATCTATTCATAACATTTCGCGCTACACTACTAACTATTACAGTCCACAGGAATGGGGCAAACAATAGGCAGTAAGTTGTTGTTTGTTGATGTTGTCTGTGCATGTTTGCATATATAAAGTTTTAGTATGTTTTCTCCTCCAGTTATAAAAACAGTAAAGATGGTGCCATGAACTCACCTCGACGATAAAGCAGTAGTAAAAAGTCACTAGATAAGCTGGCTCAGTATGATCACGAAGTGGTAGAAATACCTAAGTAATTTATGTATGACTAAGTAAATGCACAAATAAAATGCACAGATAATTGTAGTTAATGAAATGCATGATCACGAATTAATAAGTCGTTACGATTGTTTAAGTGTTAAACTTATAGTGAGCTGTCGATAATAATATATATTTTTAGTTTCTAAAAATATATCTGAATTGTTCAACAAAAGTGTAAAATATATTTTATTTAATTAATTAATTGTAAGGAAATAATATTTTCCATTAAATTTTATTAAGGATCCAAAATATTTAATATGATTCGTTTGTTTACAAAGTTTCATAAATAAATTTGAATAATTTATTTAATAATCAAAATATTTAATTTAATTTATTAAGAAAATATTTTATTAAATTTTAATTAAATCAAAATTACACGCAAGTCCTTGTGGTATAATAACTTCCAAAAATACCTTTAGGGTTTGGTTCGTTAAGTGTATCACATCGTTAGTCCTCGTTCGTTAGGTTTATTTCCAAGAAACGCCCCTAGGGCTTACAATACTTTTGAAATGTGGCAAATAAGGTCCCTAGGGTTTTATTAATTTCGAAATATTTACAACCGAGTCCCTAGGGCTCGGTCTACTTTGGTGAAATGACAAAACACCCCCTCCTAAGTCTCAAAAACAATTAGTGAGCATTTAGGGCCTGTTTTGAGTTTCAGAAGTGACACATTTAGTCCTTGTGGTTTGTTGTTGGTTCTCGGTATAAACAAACGCACCCTTATAATTTTTAAAAGTGGCAAGTTTGGTCCTTTTACTTCTGAAAAGTCACGAAAATAGTATATATGATTTATAAATTTATGTTTTCGACTAATACTTTCACCAGTTGACATAAATGGAACAAAAAGTTTCTAAGTATAATTTTTAGTGTTTATTGGGCTTGGTTGGCCCATTAAGGGTCCGGTTTGGTTTTATGGGCCTAACAGGCTTGTGACATGGGCTAGTTAATGTAACTAGTAAATTTACTAAGTAACTAATAAATCCAAATTTACTTCTTAGGGCTTATGGGCTTATGTACACTCGGCTTATAGCTTATTTGTGTCTCGGCTTATTACAATAAGCCGTATAATGGCTTATTCGATTCATGGCTTATTCAAGGCTTATACAAGTGGGCTTATTTAGTTCCTAAATAATTATCTTAGTTACATGGGCTTATCAATAAGTGGTTTACACTCGGCTTAAAAATAATCCGAGAACAATGGGCTTATATTTATGGGTCTCGCGTCTACTATATTGGTTCTAGCTTTTAGGGTTCATAAGCACAACTTCTCCACTAGTTCACTGATGTTGAGTAAAATACGCGTTTTAGGAAAAACGCGTATGAGTGGCAAGTATTAAGTCTTACGCTTTAGGAAAAACATAAAACCGAATAAATGCGGGTTCGTTCTCGAAGGAGGTGTGTGAATTAATGTGCCAAAATATGAAATAACAATGTTTAGATTAGTGACGTTTTTGGTTGAGAAGAGAAAAATTAAAGACGAGCTACGACTACAATTAAACTACGACGTTGACGTAAAACGCGAACGTAAATACGTAAAACGTGACGAAATTAAAAATTGAACCTAAAAATTAATTAAATGATTAAACTAAGTCTTAAATAATATAAATAAGAATAAAAATCCAACAAATATATTTTAAAACCTTTTATTAATTAAATATTCAATTTTTAATGCTAATTAAAGCCCAAAAATTAAATATAATTAACAAAATACCCAAAATACTAATTTATTGAACTAATAACTAACTTATATTATTTAATGACTAAAAAGTATTTTTCTTGAATTTTAAAAACTATTTTTCTATTTTTTAATCACTAAAAACTATTTTTTAATTAAAATAATCCTAAAAAATAATAAAATAATGTCAAAATTAATTTAACAATTTTAAAAATCCTAAATTATCCTAATGAACAGTAGAAAATTGAAAAAGTTTAAAAAATGTAAAAAATTTCACTAAAAAACAAAACAGTTTATTAATTAAACCCTAATTAACTTAATTTAATTATAAAAAATAATTAAAAAGTGAACAGTGACTAATTTTAAAACCAAAAATCTTAATTTAATATTCTAAGTCTAGGAAAAATTTTAAATCTGAAAAATATAAGTTTTTTATACTAAAAGACAAAAACAGATATTTAAAAAGTAATTAAATTAGCTTAAATAACCTAAAAATTATCTAATGAACAGTAACTGGAAAATGAATAATACTGAAAAATCAGAAAATAAATAAGAAAAATATTGGAAAAAGAATTAAAGTCTAAATCCTAAAAATGCCCACTAAAGACAAAATAATTGGAATCTGATAGTGACACTTCTTGTGTTTCTGTCTTGTAGTGAAAGCAGGGGTAACCAGACAACTAGCAGGGGGAACTTTTTCCCACTGCTATAGCAGAAAAACGGGTCTGGTGGATTATCAGCTTAGGGAAGCTGTTGCTTTGACTTTTTCTTGGGCAAAGGGGCACCCCCACACTCATGGAAGTGTGGGGAGTCAGTTTAAACACAAAAACACCAAAGTCCAATACAATTAAACCACACAAATCCCCAACTTACAGTCACTGTATTGCAAATAAGTTACTGATGAACAGTAATCTGTCAAAATTGGCACAAATATGGATTTTAATGCTCACAAACTTGCACACTACTCAACCAAATCACATACTAGCTGTTTAGAACCCTAGTCTAACCAATACTCTACTAGTCCACAAAATTTCAAGTAAAGTTTTACACTAAAATAAACAGGAGCAAGGACTTACTGATTTTTACTTGTTTATCTAAAAATGAAGCATGCAAACTTACTAATTTCCTACCAAACTTGAACTAAACTAACAAAACAACCTAACACTACCTTATTGAGTGTGTTGAAGCCGTTTTTAAACCAAATAACTGAATACTACTTAACTTAAGAAACAGACCCAAACATCCTTTTAAAATCAGTTAACACTATTTTTCAACCCAAGATGTTTCAAACCAAAACCAAACCTATTTCTATCAACTCTAACATGCATATAGAACCTATATTAGCAATATTAATCAGAAAAATCCAACATACAAACCATATTTAATCAATCAAGAATAAGTCCCTAAATTACACAAATAAGCAAATAAAAAGGGAGTTCAACAATACCTTCACTCAAAATGAGTCAAAGGCTTGGATACCACCAGCTTGTTAGAACTTATGAGTGCAGGTAGGTGAGCTTAAAGCTTGTGAACTGATGTAGAGAGATGATGGTGTTGACTACCCAGTCAACACCCTATATGTCTTCAAGTGATGCCCCTATTTCACTTCTCTTTTGAACCTGCCAGGATAAAACAGAAAACAGGAAGAATGACTTGTGATAAGAGCCAATAAGCTATAAAGCAAGCTTATTACTTAAGCTGCTTATAGCTTATTGCTAGAGAAAAAAAAATGGAAATCAGATTTTTCTTGAAAACCCTTATGAAACCAATGAACTGAAAACTTTAAACAAAACCTTGGGCTAATCTTTTTAGTTCCACTTTCACTTCCCCAAAACGATTAACCCAAGATTTTTAAGACAACCTCTCACAAAAAAAATTCTTAAACTGAAATTCTGAAACGTATTTAAAAACAAACTTGGAGATATTTAAACTAACTTTCAATCTATACTAGAAAACAGATAAAAGGAACTCAGGAATTATGCTAAAAATTGTAGCTTTCATTTTCATTAATAACCAAAATTTTTACATAAAACTGGAACAAGTGATATGGGACACATACGTCCCATATTTATACAAGATAAAGGAACATTCTAGTCTACAAAACCCTAGCTAGCTGAATTTCCATCCTTGCCCTTGGTCTTCTTGATTTGAAAATCAGTCAAAGTTGGTCAATCTTTGCCATGTGCTATCTGATGAAGTCCAGCTATGTTAAAATGATCTCAGCCTTTGAAATAGTCCTTGGGGAGCAAGAATTTGTTGTAGTACGTTGATGAACTGGCTATATTCTGATTTTGCCCAAAATGGAGGAGCAGGGGACAATGGGGGGGGGGCCCTCATGTGGTCACGGGTGTGAATGGGGATAAGTGGGTTTTGTTTGTGGGTGGGTTTATTAGCAATCTGGAATGAATGGGGTGAAACCCCTTTGATTTGGTGATAATAGAGATTAGGGTTTATGATAGGGATTAGGGAGAATTTAGGGAGAGATGGTGAACAGTAATTGTTTGGCGCCAGTTTATATATTAATTAAACACGTTTAAAAGTGTTTATTAATAATAAAACTGGTTTAATAGGTTTGGGCAGGGTAAGTGTGGGCTTGGTTGGGTCGTGGGTAGGGTAAACGGGTTTGGGTGGGTTTTAGTGACGTGTCAGGTTGTGGTTGGAGGGTTTAAAATTGCTGTCTGGTCAGAACTGGCCCTCCAAGTCCCATATGCTTGTCATTTGACTTCAAACAGCCTAATACTCCCATTCCCTTTATAACAAGTTTGGTGAACTTGTCTTTTTTGGCACAACCATCTTTTAAACTTTGAACAAGGACCTTATGTGTAATTTTAGCTTTCTTCAAGGACCAATCTTGTCTATAATCAACATTTTAGGGACCCAAATGCAATTATGAGTTTTGCAAGGGTATAAAATGTCAAGTCTTCAAAAGTAGAGGGACCATTCTTGCCAATTCTTCAATCTTCAAGGACTTGACTAGAAATTCATGATTCGGGTCCGGTTCTTTGTGCGGCTTCGTTTCCCGTGTTCGTTATTGCTTGATTCCTTTGATCTTTTGGTGAATTCACGATATCCATACCTAAAATACACAATGAACAAACATAGGCACATATATGGGTATTTTGACGATATTTTAAGCGTTTTAAGCCCGATTTGGACGATGAGACTATGTATAAATACAGTCTCATCACTCCCCCATACTAAACCATTGCCGTGTCCCCACGTAATGCTAGAATTAAGTATCTTAGCACTTCCAAAATTCATTTTATGATGACATTTATTCAAGACATAAATTTAAATAAACTACTACACGTGTTTTAGACATAATGTATTGTTTTCATCACGAGATCGTGACTTTTGGGATCATAGAACAAGAACACGTGAATGCTTCGTTAGAAATAATTTCGTCGTCCTCGATTTTCACCCAATTCCATGCTAAGCGTGTAACGAGATCATTGTTATTATAAGTTAGCAACACGAACACATCTCATGAGTGTTAATTACGAACCTAAACTCCCTTATTCCTAATTGGTATCTCTTATATTTTATTTTTGTCTTAATGATCACGAGGATACATCATCGACTTATGCGTGAATAGAGATTAAGTCTAAAAATAGAAACTTAACGGTGTAACCAAAATCATCGAATCAATAATTCATCCCAATAGACAACGATGTCAAAAAATTAAGTCAACAAGAAGGATCGATAAACACGATTTTATAACGGTTTTGAACATGAGACTTATTACCAAGACTTTTATACGCCCCCTAACGGAAGGGCCTTATTATCTTTGGTTTACCTCCATCTTTTATTCAACTTCGCCATGAAGCTTTTATTATGACTTCGGTCTTGCCTTGCCTTTTATTATCCGCCTCATCGGTGGTTTTATTAGCCAAAGACGTATATCCTCACGCTAAAGCGAATTTTGGATCTTTAAAGCTTCGAAGATTAAGGCTTGATTCACTTTCAATTTGGGCATAGATTTTTCGGCCTTGTGAGCTTCAAATTTTTGCTTAATTTAGGTGAGCACTTGAAATCTTATTATTAGGTGAAGCTTTCGATTATTCGGTGCCAATACTTCAAAACCGTGACGCTGGCGATACCTTAATGTTTTCTCAATTTAATTACATGGGAGCTACCAAAACAAATTAGAAACCCAACAATAGTGACTAAACCGCCAAATCAATATTTATTAACAATTTATTATGCAAAAGCGTTGGGAGAATAAGCTAATAATTACTACACATAAGATCATGACGATTACGAGACTTATAAATAACTCTATCACTTCTCGTCCTCATTTAAGAGACTTAGCCTAAAAAGTTAAGGAATCGAAGCTAAGTGCTCAACACGCACGGTCGAGTCAAAAATTACTCTCGTTCTCACCATCGGAAAACCTACATTCGTGTCTTAAACACTTATGAAAAACAAGAAAATTTTTAAAATTTGGCCATTTTTAGCCTTATTTGCAACAAAACGATAGCAAAAAGATGAATATTGGATTGCGTGTTGACGTGAGCAAGGTGAAGTATCTACTCACCCCCCATACTAAAACTAAACATTGTCCTCAATGTTTCGAGTCTAGGGGTGTAAACACCCCCATATTAGAGACGAAGTCGAATGCTTAATCTCGAGCATGGAAAGGGTAAAACGAATAACCTAAAAGCCGTTTATGAATTATGCTAATAAGATAAACGTTAGAACATAAAAGGATATCATCGGATATCGGAATCTCCAAAGGCAACGATCGAAGCTCGAGTGATCCGTAAAACGAACACGAGAGGCTTCAATGATGACGATGAACCTAATGAATCACAATCACAAACAACCACGGAACAAAGGTTGGAAGAGCACAAGTCCCCTCGTTACGTTAAACTAATAAAGCAATAATATGTACAAGGATAAGCATGAGAATCCCCCACGAGGCACCTTATTTTTGTTAACCGAGTCAAAAGCTCGACTCGGATCCCCATAAATGTGATCATTTAGGGATAATCTTGGTTTGGTCATTTTTAGTGGGGCTTACATGATAAACAAGGCCCAAAAGTACATGGAGTACTTTAAAAACCCGATAAACGTATACCGGGGTCAAAGATAGCGTCCTCGTTTTCGGATGAAAGACGAAACAACGCTACTCCAACGCAAACCCCAATGGGGTAGAAGAAAAGAGATGAGAAGTAGAAAGGTGGGGCAATGGGTAAGTCAACAACATGAGCTACTCGAGGTAGACTCACACCAAGCAAATAGATTAGATTTCCATTTATTGCATCGGTGGAAGACCGAGATTTCCCTTTACAAGCTATTCCGGGATCGTAAATCTCGTCCTCGGTGGAGAAATGGGAGGGAACATTTGGGGCTTCCCCCACACTAGATCCACACCAACCGTCGTCAAAAGGAGTAGACGAGGTGGTAGCACTCATAAAACGCGGTGATGACGGAGTTAAACATGTAGAAAAATCTTTTAAAACATTTTTAAAATCTTTTCCTTTTCAATCGTTCAAAAACTCTTTATGAAAACCCGATTTAATGATGTCGAAAATATTTGGCGTGTCAAATTCAAAATTAGTCGCGCTAAAAATCCTCACATTTAAGTCATTGGTGGGAGGGGGTGGCGGATTATATAAGTTCTCAAAACGTTTATCAATAAAGAACACCGCCCCCTCGGGGTCTACATACTCGTCATCCTCATGAACGTCGATCTCATCGATTTCTTCATCAAAGATAGGCTTGTCAAACCAAGGTTTGTCATTCCCCTCCTTGAGTATCTTAGAAACTCTCTCGAAGAGATCACGATCAAGCACGAAACCATCATTCTTTTGTGGGGATCGTTGATAAGTTAGATCCTCACGAATGTGGTAAACGTCATTCTCGAATGAGGAGTGTTTATAAGGTAACTCCTCGAGAATGGGATTTTTAGTGGTCACATGAGTTGGTTCGTCATCGAAAATAAGACGTTCCAACTCATTTAGTTCATCCTCGATTTTGGAAAGATCGACCTCACTCGTAGGTGGAAGTGAAGGCATAAGAGCTAGCTCTCGTTCAATGATTTCCTCAATCTCGGGATCAAACTCATAATCATCGTACTTCACATGTTTCTTCTTAGGAGAATCAAAAATAGCATGTGGATTTTGAAGTACGTGATCAAGCTCGGCAAAATCGCCATCGTCATCGTCAAAGAAAGAGTCAATGTGAGCACTCACAACCATGGACTTACAAGCACTAGGGCTATGCTTAGGTGACTTTTCTAAGACGAGAGGATCGATGTCGATAAACCCTTTAGCCTCAATGGGTGTTGGGCTAGGCAAAGGAGGCACTTCGATGGAGTTAGAAGTTGAAGCCTCAAAGACGTGGTCCTTCGAAGGTGGTGAAGACGAACCCATTTTGGTCATTGTCGTGATGGCATTAACGTCACCCTTCGGAATTGGTGGTTCACTTGTTTCGCTAAAAACATCCCAAAGTGAGTTTTCATCCATAAATTTACACATACCCTTTTGAATTAGGTACACGTATTCTTTGTCATTAAAATCATCATCCTTAAAACCGTTTTTCTTAATTCTTTCAAAACATGCATCAAGCTTCATTCTTTCCTCTAAAGTAAACATTTTGAAATCATTAGAATTTGAATCATTAGGTTTTGAAACCTCGGTTTTTTCATTCTCATAAAATCCTTGGGATTTTCTAGCGAAAAAGTCTATTTTCTCATCCCCATATCTCATAGTAAGTCTCCCCTCGTGAACGTCGATTACGGTTCGAGCCGTCGATAAGAATGGTCGGCCTAAAATAATGGGACATTTAGGGTCACACTCGTAATCGGATATAACGAAATCCGCGGGAAAAACAAACTTTCCAATCCTAACATAGACATCCTCGGCTATTCCAATTGGTATTAGTGGAGTACAATTTGCAAGCTCGATTTTCATGTTCGTGGGGGTAAGCGAAGGCAATCTCATCAATTTCCATAGAGAATGAGGCATGAGATTGATGCTAGCACCTAAATCGGCAAGGGCTAAACATCCCTCAATCTCGGAAAAATCACAAGGTAGTAGAAATTGGCCCGGATCCTTTTCCTTTCTTGGCATACGCCTTTTGGGTTTTTTAAGAAGGATTGAGGCACAAGTTTCTTCAAGGGTTACTTTGGTAAGGTCGACAAAGCTCTCTTTTTGAACCGTGGATGGAATTTGAGGTACACGAGGGTGTGCATTCTTTTCCTTGGTCGCCACGTTCACCCCATCGACTTTAGAACAAGAAGACGTCTTAGAAGTCGAGGGTTGAGAGGGATAAACAACACGGAATCCTTCAAGGTTAGGGGTAATCACACGACCTTTCTCACGAGACGAGGCGGCTTTACATTGTTCTTTCGGATTAGCAACGGTGTCACTAGGTAACGAACTCGATGACGAACCCGAGGCTTTGTTCATTATAGCCGAAAACATCTTTTTAATATCAATTTGCCCTTGCTCAATCTTCGTGTTTTGCAATTTCAAAGTATTTGTGAAGTCGTTTTTCAAAGTACCAATTTCTCCCTCTAATCGTCTCATATTAGCCTCATTCGTTTTCATGTAATTTTGAAAATCGTTTGACGAACTATTTTGATTTGAATTAAAGTTCCCTTGGTTTTGATTGTTTCTTTGAAAATTGTTTTGATTCCCACTTGAAAAATTATTTCCTTGATTGTTATCTCGATTTTGCCAAGTTATATTACGACCTTGATTATAACCTCCTTGATTTTGATTCGAAAAATTTCCTTGTTGATTATTTCCATGAAAATTGTTTCGGTTTTGAAAATTGTTGCCTTGGTTATAATTGCCTTGTTGTGATGGACCCGCGTTATTTTGATTTGAAAAATTGTTGTTTCCATTTAACGCACTCACATTCGACGTTTGGCCATCCGTAGCCGCACACTCGTAATAATTATGAGGTCCACCACAAAACGTACACGAAACCTCAACCGCTTTCACCGTAGCGGGAGCGTCTTTCTTTTGCATCTCAATGAGATAAGACGTGAACACATTCGTAAGCTTGTCGACTTTTGCATCAACTCTCTCAATGTCGCGATTAGAACTACTAACATTGGCGACATTGGCAACACTCGGTGCATTGCGGAGTTGGTAAACCTTGGATCGGTTCTCGATAATTATCAAAGCTTCTCTCGGAGTCTTACACAAAAAGTTGCCACCGGCGGCGGAATTCAACGAGTCTTGTTCGTGAAAATTAAGACCGTTGTAAAACGTATCGATTTGGTGCAACTCGGAAAAACCATGGTGAGGACATTGCCTAAGCAATTCCTTAAAACGATCCCACGCGTCTCTAAAAGATTCATTCGATTTTTGCTCAAATTTCGTAATTTCATTTTTGAAAAACGTCGTCTTAGACGGTGGGAAAAAATAATTAACGAACTTGGAGACGAGATCCTTCCACGTAGTTATCGAATTAGGTGGCTCTTTCTCGTACCAATCCTTGGCGGCACCATCGAGCGAGTACGGAAAAAGCATAAGCTTGACGACATCGGTGTCGACGTTCTTAAACTTGCTCGTGGCCAAAAGACGATCAAAATTCCGAATATGGTCGTGAGGATTATCGGCTTCACGACCTCGAAACTTCGTAGCTTGTATCAACGAAAGCATTCCGCTCTTGATCTCAAAATTCTCCGCCTCGATAGCGGGAATTACGATCGCGTCTCCATAACCCTCGGTGGGCGCTTGGAGCAATTCCATCATCGAACGATTATCGGCCATCTCCTCTACGGTTTCTTCAACAACGATATTAGGAACGTCGGTTTCTAATTCTCGTCTACGTCGTCGATTCCTTCGATTACGATTGCGTCGATTCGAAGCTTCGCTAGAATTGGAATAATCCTTCGATCGAGTGCGCATGCACTAAGCGTAGAATGGGTGGTAGCAAAGAAGATTCTTTTTGCGGCTTTTTGATTTTTTCAATTTTTTTTGGTTTTTGATTGGTTTTTTAATTTTTGGATTTTTAAATGTATTACGTAGACACAAATCTACAAATCTCCCCTCGAATCGACTTTCTCGATTAAAGGAGCCTCAAAGAATGAAAACGATCACGTGGAGTGAACGTTCTCGATGACTTTAGAACGTTGGTGGAACACCAAAACGTTCAAGAGGGTTTAATCTTGAAAACACAAGCAAATATAATATACGTAGATAATACTTGGGCGGCAAACCCTCGATTAGCCTTCTTTCTCAAAACACGCACAAGCAAGCGGAGGAAACGAGGCGGCGCGAAGCACTTAAGAGCCTTTTTCCTTTAGGTCGTGAAATACAACCGCCTTATACCCACCTTATAGATTGTGTTAATTGAAATTAAGCCTCACGAAAGTATTTATCTATTTTGCCTTTAAACTTTTGCTTTAGATTCGAATACAATGATCGAGTGATGAAATCCCGAATCAAGGTTGCGTTTTCACGCTTTTGGAGTACTTGTATATTTATTGTTCTTACGTAGATACAATATAGTAATAATAATATTCACAAGAAAAACGAAAACCAATATATCTACAATATAGTAAAGATTGTTTTGTGTTTAATTTAGGAAAATTAAACACGATTTATTTGGATATTATACTATAATAAGGAAAAATAACAAAAATGAGTATGTACGATATTCACGCTTTCCAAAAAAATGAAAAGCAAAAACGCACTACTCACACAAACACGATACTAATAATAATGGCACACTAAACACCTCCCCGGCAGCGGCGCCAAATTTGATGTTGAGTAAAATACGCGTTTTAGGAAAAACGCGTATGAGTGGCAAGTATTAAGTCTTACGCTTTAGGAAAAACGTAAAACCGAATAAATGCGGGTTCGTTCTCGAAGGAGGTGTGTGAATTAATGTGCCAAAATATGAAATAACAATGTTTGGATTAGTGACGTTTTTGGTTGAGAAGAGAAAAATTAAAGACGAGCTACGACTACAATTAAACTACGACGTTGACGTAAAACGCGAACGTAAATACGTAAAACGTGACGAAATTAAAAATTGAACCTAAAAATTAATTAAATGATTAAACTAAGTCTTAAATAATATAAATAAGAATAAAAATCCAACAAATATATTTTAAAACCTTTTATTAATTAAATATTCAATTTTTAATGCTAATTAAAGCCCAAAAATTAAATATAATTAACAAAATGCCCAAAATACTAATTTATTGAACTAATAACTAACTTATATTATTTAATGACTCAAAAGTATTTTTCTTGAATTTTAAAAACTATTTTTCTATTTTTTAATCATTAAAAACTATTTTTTAATTAAAATAATCCTTAAAAATAATAAAATAATGTCAAAATTAATTTAACAATTTTAAAAATCCTAAATTATCCTAATGAACAGTAGAAAATTGAAAAAGTTTAAAAAATGTAAAAATTTTCACTAAAGACAAAACAGTTTATTAATTAAACCCTAATTAACTTAATTTAATTATAAAAAATAATTAAAAAGTGAACAGTGACTAATTTTAAAACCAAAAATCTTAATTTAATATTCTAAGTCTAGGAAAAATTTTAAATCTAAAAAATATAAGTTTTTTATACTAAAAGACAAAAACAGATATTTAAAAAGTAATTAAATTAGCTTAAATAACCTAAAAATTATCTAATGAACAGTAACTGGAAAATGAATAATACTGAAAAATCAGAAAATAAATAAGAAAAATATTGGAAAAAGAATTAAAGTCTAAATCCTAAAAATGCCCACTAAAGACAAAATAATTGGAATCTGATAGTGACACTTCTTGTGTTTCTGTCTTGTAGTGAAAGCAGGGGTAACCAGACAACTAGCAGGGGGAACTTTTTCCCACTGCTATAGCAGAAAAACAGGTCTGGTGGATTATCAGCTTAGGGAAGCTGTTGCTTTGACTTTTTCTTGGGCAAAGGGGCACCCCCACACTCATGGAAGTGTGGGGAGTCAGTTTTAAACACAAAAACACCAAAGTCCAATACAATTAAACCACACAAATCCCCAACTTACAGTCACTGTATTGCAAATAAGTTACTGATGAACAGTAATCTGTCAAAATTGGCACAAATATGGATTTTAATGCTCATAAACTTGCACACTACTCAACCAAATCACATACAAGCTGTTTAGAACCCTAGTCTAACCAATACTCTACTAGTCCACAAAATTTCAAGTAAAGTTTTACACTAAAATAAACAGGAGCAAGGACTTACTGATTTTTACTTGTTTATCTAAAAATGAAGCATGCAAACTTACTAATTTCCTACCAAACTTGAACTAAACTAACAAAACAACCTAACACTACCTTGTTGAGTGTGTTGAAGCCGTTTTTAAACCAAATAACTGAATACTACTTAACTTAAGAAACAGACCCAAACACCCTTTTAAAATCAGTTAACACTATTTTTCAACCCAAGATGTTTCAAACCAAAACCAAACCTATTTCTATCAACTCTAACATGCATATAGAACCTATATTAGCAATATTAATCAGAAAAATCCAACATACAAACCATATTTAATCAATCAAGAATAAGTCCCTAAATTACACAAATAAGCAAATAAAAAGGGAGTTCAACAATACCTTCACTCAAAATGAGTCAAAGGCTTGGATACCACCAGCTTGTTAGAACTTATGAGTGCAGGTAGGTGAGCTTAAAGCTTGTGAACAGATGTAGAGAGATGATGGTGTTGACTACCCAGTCAACACCCTATATGTCTTCAAGTGATGCCCCTATTTCACTTCTCTTTTGAACCTGCCAGGATAAAACAGAAAACAGGAAGAATGACTTGTGATAAGAGCCAATAAGCTATAAAGCAAGCTTATTACTTAAGCTGCTTATAGCTTATTGCTAGAGAAAAAAAAATGGAAATCAGATTTTTCTTGAAAACCCTTATGAAACCAATGAACTGAAAACTTTAAACAAAACCTTGGGCTAATCTTTTTAGTTCCACTTTCACTTCCCCAAAACGATTAACCCAAGCTTTTTAAGACAACCTCTCACAAAAAAAATTCTTAAACTGAAATTCTGAAACGTATTTAAAAACAAACTTGGAGATATTTAAACTAACTTTCAATCTATACTAGAAAACAGATAAAAGGAACTCAGGAATTATGCTAAAAATTGTAGCTTTCATTTTCATTAATAACCAAAATTTTTACATAAAAACTGGAACAAGTGATATGGGACACATACGTCCCATATTTATACAAGATAAAGGAACATTCTAGTCTACAAAACCCTAGCTAGCTGAATTTCCATCCTTGCCCTTGGTCTTCTTGATTTGAAAATCAGTCAAAGTTGGTCAATCTTTGCCATGTGCTATCTGATGAAGTCCAGCTATGTTAAAATGATCTCAGCCTTTGAAATAGTCCTTGGGGAGCAAGAATTTGTTGTAGTACGTTGATGAACTGGCTATATTCTGATTTTGCCCAAAATGGAGGAGCAGGGGACAATGGGGGGGGGGGGGGGGGGGGGGGGCTCATGTGGTCACGGGTGTGAATGGGGATAAGTGGGTTTGTTTGTGGGTGGGTTTATTAGCAATCTGGAATGAATGGGGTGAAACCCCTTTGATTTGGTGATAATAGAGATTAGGGTTTATGATAGGGATTAGGGAGAATTTAGGGAGAGATGGTGAACAGTAATTGTTTGGCGCCAGTTTATATATTAATTAAACACGTTTAAAAGTGTTTATTAATAATAAAACTGGTTTAATAGGTTTGGGCCGGGTAAGTGTGGGCTTGGTTGGGTCGTGGGTAGGGTAAACGGGTTTGGGTGGGTTTTAGTGACGTGTCAGGTTGTGGTTGGAGGGTTTAAAATTGCTGTCTGGTCAGAACTGGCCCTCCAAGTCCCATATGCTTGTCATTTGACTTCAAACAGCCTAATACTCCCATTCCCTTTATAACAAGTTTGGTGAACTTGTCTTTTTTGGCACAACTATCTTTTAAACTTTGAACAAGGACCTTATGTGTAATTTTAGCTTTCTTCAAGGACCAATCTTGTCTATAATCAACATTTTAGGGACCCAAATGCAATTATGAGTTTTGCAAGGGTATAAAATGTCAAGTCTTCAAAAGTAGAGGGACCATTCTTGCCAATTCTTCAATCTTCAAGGACTTGACTAGAAATTCATGATTCGGGTCCGGTTCTTTGTGCGGCTTCGTTTCCCGTGTTCGTTATTGCTTGATTCCTTTGATCTTTTGGTGAATTCACGATATCCATACCTAAAATACACAATGAACAAACATAGGCACATATATGGGTATTTTGACGATATTTTAAGCGTTTTAAGCCCGATTTGGACGATGAGACTATGTATAAATACAGTCTCATCATTCACCATAGTTCTAGGGTTTCCAAGGGTAGTGTTACCCATAAAATATTATAAGCCGTGGCTTATATTGTGTTTGTGGGTTATGTCATGGAGGTTTTTACGTATGCATGTAACCTTAGCCTCGTTTTCTAGTATTTCTTATGCATGGTATGTAATGAGAAGTAATGAAATGGAGATGTGAAGGTTTATACATACTTGTTTGTAGAGGAGATGATGAATGATGAACAAAACTAGTTAAACCCTTGTTTCTACTCGAGTTCTACACGTCTAGATCCTTAGCCGTGACCTAGGAGGTATTTGTTTGCCTCGTGAGTCACGAATTGAGAAGGAACTTGCACTAAATGCTTTGAAGACCCAGATTTGGTGCTTGTAAGGTGTAAATGTGATTTTGTTTCGGTGGTAGGGGATCCGAATGTGAGGTTTTCAAGTGAGATGTGTGGGTTATCTTGGCTAAATATCTAAGTGTTGTAAGGTTTGTGTGGCTCGGGTATACTACACGTCTAAGAGAGAGACATGGTGTTAGTTATCCTAGGTTTAGTACATTGCAAAATCTAAGTACTTGGATATCCTAGTACTTCCCACTAATGGCAAGGTATGTACACTTGCTTTTGGTTTATGTATAGCCGGCGGTTTTGCAAAGTCAAGGGACAATGAGGTAACTAGAATAATGCAAGGTTTAATGAGTAGATGTTGGTACATGCCAAGTTGTCTAGTGCAAGATTATAAGGATTCTAAGTTAGTGTAAATGTGTGTTGAGGTGTATTCGGCTAGAATGAGACGCCTAGTGTAGTTCTAGGTTCGTTTATGGGGTTTTTGTATAGTTACTAGGAGTCTAGGTATAATATTGTAGAAGTAGGTTCGAGTTCAAATTGATTTTGTTAAGTTTTAGGGTTTATGGTGAAAGTATTGCCATAGTTAATTAAATGTATAATTTACTTTATTTAAAAGGTATGACACTTGAGAAAATGAGTTAAAGTTGATAATTGTAATGTCTAATAATGAAAAGTAGTTTATGTCGAATTGTGGTATTGTTTATAAGGTGAAGAAAATATATAAGTATATATTTTGAAGCATAAAATAGTTCTTTGGTAACCGTTATCAAATTGTAATCATGGGTTTAGATTTTTATGAATCAAATTGATGTATGCATATGATCAAGTGTTTCAGGTGACTTAATAGTCCAAAAAGAAATGATTGTTTGAAGCTTCATATGCTCATATAATGTAGTCATACAAATATGATTGTGTCCTTATGATTAAATACTCATAATCATAATGTAATGTTTGATGATCAAATGTTCTCAGTAGTTCCCAAATACTATCAAATGTTCCATGTTCTAATGATTTAAATGATGTATGCTCATGTATGATGCATATGATTGTACAAAGTTTTCATGCAAAGGTGGTAATATATATAGATATCATGAGGTGACGTGTACAATGATGTCATAGTTAAAACCTGAAAACTACAGGTTTTACAGCACTATCTAGTTATTTTAGCTTTGTCCTCAAAGCTTAAGATGGTGTTAATGCTTAGGTGAACAGGTGTGGGTACTTAGCTCTAAATGAGTCTTTGCGTTCCCAAGTGAACTCAGGACCTCTTCTAGAGTTCCAACGTATCTTAACTAACGAAATCTGGCTTCGCTTCAGTTTCTTGACTGCTTTCTCCATGATTTCGACGGGCTCTTCTGTGAATTGGAGTTTATCATCAAAGTGGACTCCCTCCAATGGCATGGCTAACGGCTCATCCGCGTAGCACTTCTTTAGATTTGAGACATGGAATGTAGAGTGTACCCGACTCAACTGCTGGGGTAACTCTAAAGGATAAGCAACTTCACCGATTCTGGCGATCACCTTGAAGGGTCCTACGTAACGTGGGTTTAATTTTTCATGTTTCCAAAATAGTACAACTCCCTTCCAAGGTGATATCTTAAGCATAACACGGTCACCTATCGTGAATTTCATAGGTTTCCGTTTGCGATCTGCATAGCTCTCCTGTCGTCTTGTGCAGCTTGAATCCTTTGTTTGATGAGAGTGATCTTCTTAGTAGTCTCTTGGATCAGTTCGGGTCAAATCAGCTGAAATTCCCCCACCTCAGCCTAGCACACGGGTGATCTGCACTTGCGGCCATAGAGGGCCTCAAATGGTGCTGCTTTGATGCTGGCATGGTAGCTGTTGTTGTAGGAGAATTCAACTAATGGTATATGTTCGACCCATCCTTTTCCAAAGTCTATCACACATGCCCTCAACATGTCTTCCAATGTTTGGATCGTTCGTCCACTCTGACCGTGAGTCTGTGGGTGATAAACAGTACTCATGTCCAAGTTTGTTCCCAAAGCTCGTTGAAAAGCTTTCCAAAAGTTTGACGTAAATCTACCATCTCGATCACAGATGATTGAGACTGGTATACCGTGTCTAGTCACAATCATAAGCTTAATATGAGCTTATGAGTTAAGTTCTTTTAGCTTTGTTACTCTAACTAGCTATTGCAGGTTTATGGTTTGAGATACATCAAAAGATATCCGGCTAGTCACAGAATAGGAGATTTTGTCAAGTTAAATTCTTCGTAGCCGATGAGCTGGTGCTGCGCTTTTGATTTCCGTTGGATAGCAGTAGCATAGCACCTCCACAACGGACATACCTGTAGTGGGAGTAGAGTTTGATTCAAGCCAGCTCAGCGCTGCGCTTCGCCCTCAACGGAGGCCTGAATGTGCAGGTCACTTGTACTTTATTTTCTTGCGACTTTTTTGTCAACACTAGCTGCAGAATTGTTGTTCGATCTTACTTGTTACGTGTTTTACATAATATGTTAGAAGGTATTTTTTTTAGATCAGTTTGTTATTTGTGATTCTAGTATGCTCAATTTCATGTCATCCATATTTTAGTTCTCGCATAATAGTAGTCACGCTAGTGTTTGGCTTTAGGAATTTCTTACTGATCTTGAATTTTAGCGATTACATAGGTGTTAAAGTTAATAAGCAAGATTAGTAAACTCAGAGATTCTGCCCAATTTTGGAAAGTTAATCAGGATAGAACTTTTATAGAATTTTACTTGCAGGTCATTAGATGAAGTTTATTACGGAGTAAGTGTTAGAGGAAGCCACTGTTCAATCTTTGTTCTTCAATAGATGGAGCTGATCTGTTTTAGGAATTTTCATTTCATAGCTATTTAGAAAATATCTAAAATCGGCATAGAAAAGTAGTTTAAAAAAACTGTAGTTTAGGCATAGTGTTCATTTGGTCAATATATTAGAACTTTTGATTACTATTTCTCTATAATTTGGCAGCAGTTGGGGTTATAGTACCTCAATAAGATTGCTAATTTGTAGGTAAACAACTAGTTGAGTTAGGAGCTTTATCATAAGAAATAAAAATATTAAAAATTAGAAGTTTTAAGCGTATGCATTGTATAGGATTAGGAGTTATAAAATTAGGATTAGTATGTGTTTGTTATAAGATTTGGTTAGTAATTAAACCCATTTCATTTTATTTACTGTAGACGTTTATGTTTTGATCCGAGTAGACCATTGGTTATGATTTAGGTCTTTTAGTACGTTGGATGAGTTTTGGGCTTAAGAACATTTTGGGCTAGAGTCATCTTTGAAGTTTGCTTAGTTTAAATCTGTATTTTATCTCAATTCAAAGTTCGGTTTTATAAAATTAGATTTTGCAAAATTTAAATTTGTAGAATTTGAAATTTTACTTTTATTTTTTTATTGCGTTTTATAAATTTGTAGTGTAAAATTGCATTTTACATTTTATATTTTGTGCATTTAATTGGCGTATTTGCTAAATGTTTTTATTGTAGTACGTATATGTAGTAGTATCGATATTATTTTACATGTTTAGGAGCTTTATTTGTCAAAGTAGCTTAAATACCAAATCAATATTTTTAACCAAAAACAATTAAGTCAAGCTTAAAATTGTTATATCAATTCGATTAGATACCGAGACGAAACGATACTAAAAACGAAATATTAGACATGGCTTTTGGAGGTGATTTGGTTGTAGATATGAGTTAATTTGGGTTGAAGGAAGTTTGTTATAGAGAGCTCAGCGCTCCTCTACTCCATCAAAGGAGGCTTCTTGCTAAAAGGCTCTATAAAATATGGTTTTTGGTTCCTCTCAAGTAAATAGCATGCTAAATTCCTAGTTTAGCTATTAATTGATGATCTGATAATGTGTTTAGCCTAATTGTAGTATAAGTGTGTTACTTTGATAGAGTTTTTGTTCAATTGCAGCTTTGATCTTAGTTTACTTGATTTCAGTTAAGTGTTTTCATCATTAATAGGTCTTAAGGTTCATTTTGTGGTTAAGTGTTGTTATCTGCTTGACTTCAGTTCAGTTACACATCATTTGGTTATTCAAACAAGTCCTGATATAAGTCCAAACTTGTCTCACATTTGTAATCAAAATTCCTTTGCAAAGGTTCTTTAACAGGTTTTTAAGTGGTGTTTGGATTTGATGAATTTTAGTGATTAAAGTTTGTTAAACTGGTTGCTTTGTGTTAATATACATTTGGTTACATAGTTGAAATACTCTTGTTCAGGTTTGTGGTCAATAGTTCAGTCAAAAAGGCAATTGTGTAAAAAGTATGGGTCAAAACCTGTTAACTAGTTAATCTATAAACTTGCAAACTTCAATCCATTGTCATTTCTTTGTTACTTGACCAATTTGCTTCAAACCAGTTTCTAGTTATAGTTCAACATCTAAGCTTTTAGTGTTTACAAGGAAAATCTACAGTTTACAAGTTTGAGTGAGAAAATAGCTTATCAGTCAGCTTATGAGCATTTGCTAGTTTCTGTAATAAAGGTCTAACTGTTTTCCCATATTTCAATTTCTACTTCATAAATTTTCCATTTTTCTTTCACAAAACGTTTTGCCAACATGTGTTGAGTATATTTGGATATTTTCAGCTTTTTCCAAAATTTGGTCAAACTTGGTCAAATAAGCTCATTTGTGCTTAATTCCATATTCTAGCTTATCCAGTGAACCATTTTTCATTTGAAAAGACATTCCATTCTTCTTGTTAGCTGATTAATCAGATTGTTCAATAAAATCAAAGTGTGGATGTCTGGATTTCTAGTTTGCTTATTCTTGGCTTATTAGAATAAGCTACATTGTGATTTACAAGCTTTTGAGCTGATTCCTTTTACAAGTCTAGCTCATTTTGGATTTTAAGCATTTTAAAATAAACCAGAGTTGATTTGGTTGAGAAATAAGCTCAAACCAGCTTTCTGATTGTGCTTTGCCCGTTTTTGTTAATAATTCCCATTTAATTGCACTTTGGTCCCTATTGTTTGTAGCCCTTTGCATTTAGTGTTAATCTTTCAAGTTTTTAGGTTTTGCAAGTAATCAGTCCTATAAGTTTCAAGTTTTAACAAATTCAGTTAGACAGTTTTAAATTGCTGTTAGATTTGTTATTAGTTGCTATAGTTTTCACATTTGGTCCTTGTAGTTTCTGAAATTTACATTTTAGCCCTTATACTTTAATTTAGCTTACATTTCAAGCAATTTTACATTTATGCATTTAAATTTTGTACTTTGTGAATAGTAATTGGTATTTGCAAGGTGTTTTACGGATACGTAGCCTATTATTTTCCTCTTTTTACGTGTTGATTGAATTAGACATAGAATTCCAAATATCCTTAACAACCAAGAACAATTAAAGGCTTGATATTTTTAGGACTTTCAATTCGTCAAGAATCGAGAATAAACGAACTTCAAAATACTCAATTTCAAATGGCGCCGCTGCTGGTTCATGACATTACGAGAGACTATTGATTGACGGTTTCGATTGGATTTTGGGATCCGTTCACCTCGTGAACGTTATTTTTACGTATCATAAATAAAAAACATAAAAAAATTAAAAATATAAAATATAAAAATTAAAAAATAACAAAATCAATTCTTTTCCTAAAGAATTGACCAAAAAAAAAATTTCAAAAAGCAATCTTTTTCCTAAGAGATTGCACCCAAAATATATATTATTGGATTTCATCGGTTTTTACATACATATAGTATTTTCTTTAAAAAGCCAATAAATACAAAAATATTTTTGATATATTATTATATGTAGATACGTATACGTATACGAACACTCAATTCACATACTTCCATAAGTATTGCTTTTGCAATACACCGTGTTCGGGAGCGTTCCGGTCCTTGACACGTGTATCAATCAAATTTAATTAAGCAAGAATAGATAAATACTTCCAATAGGCAAGAATTCGAAGAATACAAACTACAAAGTGAATAGAAAGGAGACGTGCTATAAAATGCCGTCTAAGGGTTAATAGGTACTTAAGTGCTTCGCGCCATCTAACCCCCGGTTCGCTAGTGCGTATTCTAAAAAAGAAAGCTTGATTGGGAGTCTTGCACCCAAGTATTACTTATGTATACTATACTTTCTTGTGGATATTACTTATTGAACCTCAGAAAGGTAATCCCTTCTTTTCCAAAGTCGAACGAGAGCTTCTCTCTCACTCCTTGATTTGAGTTGCATGCTCACTCGCGAGCGTGCACAAATACCATTTGGTGTACAACCCCTTCCTCCGAAAAGGAAGAAAAAGAGAAAGAGTAAAAACAACACCGTCCATCAAGCCGATCCTGAGAATCGTGCTTTGATCATTACACAAGAAGCCATGGCCGCCGTTGACAATCGACCTTTGATGGAGCACCTTCAATCCAATGTGCAAGGATATGCCGATGATATTGTTATACCCGAGATTCCCGCAAATACCTTTGAGCTTAAGACATCTATGATTAGCTTGGTTTCAAACACACCATTTTTGGAGAGACCTAGTGATAATCCACACGATCATATCAAGAATTTTCTATCTCTTTGCAACACCATTAAGTACAATGGAGTTCCCCATGATGCCATTAAGTTGATCTTGATTGAATTTTCCTTAGAGGGCAATGCCAAGTATTGGCTAGACACACAACCACCTAAGAGCATTATTACTTGGGATGATTTCACTAAGAAGTTTTTGAACAAGTTCTTTCCCCCATCTAAGACCATGGCTTTGAGAAACCTAATTATTGGATTTCAACAAAAACCTAGCCAAACCTTTAGTGATGCTTGGGAAGAGTTCAAGGACTTATTGAGAAAATGCCCCAATCATGGATTCAATGAGGTTTACCAAATCAACACTTTCTATAATGGATTAAGACCACATCATCAAGATTCCCTAAACTCTTCCACGGGTGGGAATATTTTTCCAAATCCATTCAAGAAGTATGGGACATTATTAAGCCTAAATCCATGGTGCAAACTAACACACAATTTGATGAGAGAGTCCATGTGGAGCAAGAAAGTGTTCCTCCGCAATTGGAAAAGATTATCTCTCTAAAGCTTGATACTATGACCAATACACTCATGAAATTTTGTGAAATCTCCTTGAACAAGAATTCCACTAATGATGTGAATGCTATTGCTATTTCATTTGAGACTTGTGGAGGTCCTCATTCTTACCAACAATGTGATAAGGTTCAAAATTACCAAGTTGAGTATTATGCTTATCAAAATGAACATAGAGAGCATTTCAAACCTAACATCAATCAAAACAATCTCTCTTACAAATCAAATAACTACCTTGCTCCACCCGGCTTTCCACCCTAACCACCCACCCAAACTCAAAACAATCCTCCTCAATTGTTACAAAGAAATCAAGGGCCTAGGCCAAGTTACCAAGGACAAAACAACTTTACAGCAACCAATACCTTTCACAATCAAGGAAACAACTATCAAAGCAACAACCAAGGGTTTTACAATCAACCTCCACCTTTCCAACCTCAAGGTTTTCAAGGGAATGTGCCACATGATTTTAACACCATTGAGCTTCTTCACAATATGAATCAAGAGAATGAAAGGAGGTTCCAAGCTAATGAGAAAAGAATGAGGGAAATGCATGAGGAAACAAACAAAAAGTTTATGATGCTTCTTAATCAAAGGCCACAAGGGGCTCTACCTTCAAACACACAAACAAACCCAAGGGCTAATGTCAATGCGATCACAACAAGAAGTGGAAAGAAAAATCATGATCCTTCACCACCCAAACCTACTTTGGTAAAGCGTACTATAGTTCCACCTTGTGATAAGCCATCAACATCAACACCTTCATGCTCTACAACCTCAACACCTACACCTCCTACTCCTTTAACTTCCACACCCATCAATGAAGAACCCAAAAAAGAAAATCCTTCATCAACCACTCAACCACAACCAAAACCAAGTCTCCCATACCCATCAAGATTGAGAAAGGAAAATATAACACCCCCAATTTACATTGCGCAGCAGAAATACACAATTGGGTGCTAGACACAAGCATCATCACACAAGGTATATTGAACGACTCAAAATAGAGACGTTTACACATAAAACATAAACAAGATTTTCATAATAGGTCTAAAACATATTTTCATCCCATAATTGTACAAAAACGACACCAGAGTAAAGTGTTTAGTCCCCATGGATCTCGACCAACAACCAACACTAGTTTAGTACAGTACACAAACATAAAACAATTGTTCAACAGTAAAGGATAGAAATAGTTTTTAGACCAACATTCTTCCAAAAGTCAATACACAACCTCCACAGCAAAGCTCCGCCTTCCATCACTTCATATTACCTGAAACACATGCTAAAACGAGTCAACAATAATGTTGAGCGAGTCTATAGGTTTATCAAATCACATTTGAACACAAGAAGAAAATCAATCATAATCATTTATAGAGTTGACACACAATCTATATTCAAGGCAATAATAAACATTGTATTTAAGCTCATGACACCGACCCCTTAACCAAATTGTCACCCACGCCAAATGCCGGCATGAATAGAATAAAACCATTGCCCCTCTAGGGTATCAATTGCTAGAATACCACATTCTTATTCTTGTAATTTATCCTTCCCAGAGGTTACTCAGCGTAATGCCCTGGTCTCAGATAGGGTGGTGAACCCAATAGTACTATCATTAGAATAAGCGGCTATTCCTGACTCACAACATCAAGTCAGAAGATAGTTAACGGCTCATGAATTTAGGGTCTTTAGAAACAAGGTACTCAATACAATGTAAACAACTTAGGCAACATTCGGGTCCAACAATTACTCATGACTTGTGTTCATTTATTTTCAAATAGCATGTATCCCCCTTGCGGGTAATAAAACATTTAGTAGCTAGCATGAAAAGCGAGGCTACAGACTCACCTTAGTATAAGAGATCTAGCGAGATGATCGTCGATGATAATGGATTCCTTTCAAACACGAGAACCGTTACCTATCAAATAAGGCGCGTTCATTAATAATGAATCGAGAAATAAATCATACATAACAACATCAAACTCAAACTCATAAAATCATGATAAACTCGAGAGAAAATGATATGAATAACTTCATTATACTTTACTACACATTTATTTTACCATTTTACACTTTTAACAAAGTCCGCCGGCACATACTACATGTACTAGCTTATTTACCCCTTTTAAACTTGTCAAACGTTTATGAAACGACTCGATAAACTAACTTACTATATATAGAAAGTCCTCCTACAAGTTTATCAAATGAAATTACTTTTAAAGTCCTTTACCCGACTCATTTTCAAACTACAAAATCCGGACAGATTTACGTTAATATTTCATACAACCGTTTTAACTTCTTTAAACAACTCCGTTTACAAAACCGACACTCGGGTTTTAAAATAAACTCACCCTCTAGGGTTTACACTTCATTATCAGTAGGTTACTCATTTCAAAACATCAATATATAGTCCCCGAGATTCGATCCAAATATCGACAACAACTATATGTAGTGCCGATACTCGTCTTCCAGTACACGAATAATCAAAACATCATAACTTCACGCTCGTTTGGAGCTAGAAGCTCTACTTTATATCAAATAGAAGCTAATCAAATTATCTACAACACTAGGCAATAAGTTAAGCCATTTTAAAAACATAAAAATCCCGATATTACAGTTTACTTACTGTTATAAAATGCCTATCAAGATCTTGTACAAAATCACATTTTTGACCAAAACCAACCATGGATATGTTCATCCCAATACCCTAACATTAACATATACCAATAATAACACTAGAATCATCATAAAAATCAAAACTTTCAAATCAAAATCAAGTTTTTAACAAAACGTTTGCAAGAATCATTATGGATCATCATAAAAATGCCATGCATGATCATAGCTCTCACCTACCAACTTGAAAAAAAATAAAAAGTCTTGCATGTTCAAGATTCTTACACCAAAATGTTCCTTTTGCAATTCTATGATTGGGTCTTGTTTTAGTTTAGCTTAAATCATCATCAAAATGGAGCAAAAATTGAAAGAAGTTGTGTTTTGGGTGGGTTGGGGGTCACGGCTAAACAAGAGAAAGAGAGAGAGAAGTGAAAAATTTGTGAGTGGAAAATGAAGTAGTGTGTGTGATTTTTAAGTTTATATATAGTGGTTGAGGGACCAATTTTTTAATTTTGCAATAGTTATGGCTCAAAATGAAAATAGTTAGCTAAAAAGTTGGAAATAACTATTAGTCAATTTTAGAAATATTTACGGGGCTCGGGTTTCATAAAGATACTTTTAAAAACTTAAAACGTACCTCAAATATAATAATATCGGCTCCCGACTCGACTTAACGCGTCATTTAAAATAAAACATCAAAAATGACAAAAATCGAACAACCGACAATAAGACGTAAAATATTTGGCATCCATCGACATCACGCTTGCTAGTACTCCTTATACTTATTAAATATTAAATATAAACCTTCCAACATCAGTTTAAACTTAAACCTCCAAAAATAAATATCATTCGAACTCATCTAAAAACTTTAAAAATAATCGTAAAATAAGATTAAGCAATGACCGCGGTTTCGGGTTATCACATCCCCCCTTCTTAAAAGAAGCGACGTCTGCGGCGCTTAGTCCTTCCTAAATAAATGAGGATACTTATCCTTAAAGAAATCCTCACGTTCCCAGGTAAACTCTGGTCCACGTCTAGAGTTCCATCTCACCTTCACAATCGGAAACCTACTATGCTTCAACTTCTTAACTTCCCTATCCATAATCTCTACAGGTTCCTCTATAAAATGCAAGTTATCATCAAGTTGAATTTCCTCCAATGGAATCACCACATCCCTTTCAGCTATACACTTCTTCAGATTAGACACATGAAAAGTATTATGAATAGCCTTAAGCTCATAAAGAAACTCTAACTTATAAGCCACCAATCCAATACTTTAGATAACCTTAAATGGTCCAATATATCTCAGGCTCAACTTTCCTCTCTTTCCAAAACGAATTACTCCTTTCCACAGAGATACTTTAAACATAACCATGTCTCCTACTTCAAACTCCAATGGTTTCCTTCGGTTATCAGCATAACTCTTTTGTCTACTTCTGGCATATAACAAACGCTTCTTAATTTGCACAATCTTTTCAGTCGTCTCAAATATCATTTCAGGCCCAGTCAATTGACTTTCTCCTACCTCACTCCAACACACTGGAGATCTACACTTACGTCCATACAAAGCTTCAAATGGATCGGTTTTAATACTAGCATGATAACTGTTATTGTACGAAAATTCAACCAATGACAAATGCTTATCCCAACCATTTCCAAAGTCAATCACACACGCACGAAGCATATCCTCTAACGTTTGAATCGTTCTCTCACTTTGTCCATCAGTTTCCGGATGATATGTTGTACTTAAACATAACTCCGTTTCCATCGCTTTCTGCAAAGACTTCCAAAATTCTGAAGTAAACCTACTATCACGATCAGAAATTATCGACAAAGGCACACCATGTCGACAAACAATCACCTTCACGTATACTGTTGTTAACCTCTCCATACTATCCGTCTTGTGACAATCCGTCAATTTACGATTGATATTTTATTCTCAAATATTATTTGAAAATATTATTTTAATATTACAATATGAACTCACTTATTTTTGGGAAGAAATTTGGAATTACGTCTTGGAGTAGCATCGACTACGTCTAAACCGGAGGATTCTACGCTACGTGCTTACGTTTACATACACCGTCTTTGGTGACAGTCCGACATTTCAGAAAAATAAATTTATCCGTGAATATTATTTTGGAGTTTTAAATTTGTGTTAGTTCATAAACTCACAAATTTACGAGAAGAAATTAGGACTTACGATTTTATTTTTACGTCCTTTACGACTAAACCGGAAACCTTAGGATTACGTATTTACGTTTTCGAACTCCGTTTTTGACGAGACAATTTTTATTGGATTCGTTTTGTGACGTCGATTCATAAATTATAAAAACGTTTTTCGTAAAACGACCCGAGGGCACGCAAATCGAGGAAACTAGAATCGAGGAGTACCCGTAAATAAATGGGATGAGACAAGTGGGACACTTGTCCCAGCCCACTCCCAAAACCGGCCTAAGTTAGCTACTTAACACCATGAGGTGTCAAGTGTAGCTAACAAGCCTCACACTTGTCCATTTTTGCTTAAAAGTTAAGCACATCTTGAAACAAAAACTACTAGCTACACAATACCACCATTTACACCATGCAATCAACTCACAAAATCCTCTCAACTCTCTCTCTTGGTGCCGTCCATATCCACCCCAAAAACACCACTTTTGATCAAAGTTTACCACAAAATCCTATGTTATTCATACATATGTTGAAGCTCTCTTAAAACCCTATTGATTGGTGGTGCTTATAACATCCAAGGAGGAGTATTCATGGTGTCTTGGGGCTGATTTTCCACAAGGAGTTCATGGAGCATGGTGGTCTTGAAGATGGTCATGGTTGTCTACAAGTTTCTCCATCAAAAACCATGTCAAAATCATAACCTACATCAACTTGGTGGTATAAAGATTGTCCTCCTCATCTTCTTGTTATTTTTGGTTATGTAATCATGTATTTATTTCCTATTGTATATATTTATGATGATTATATGATGATAAAAATGTTATGTGGGGATTTGTTGTTGATAAACATGATTAAAAAGGTGAAAAATCATAAGAAACAAGGTTAAAATCTTGTTTAAATTACATGGCTGTATAAAACAGTAAAGAAAAATGTTATAAACTGATAAAATGATGAAGTAGAATTGATATACAGTAAGCTATGTGTCTTGTACACATGTGAGAGTTGGCCATGCAATGGAATCAAAATAATGAGTGAGATATGATCAAAACAAGTTTAGGGTATAAATCTGAAGTTACTGTTTTGGACGATTTTTAGAAAATATTTAGAAGATGATTCAACAGTAGCTATAATAGAGTTAAATATAGCAAATATCATGTAGTTTATGTGATAAAAATTTGAGCTTCTATCTCCATATAGAACTCACGATATGGCAGTTTTGGTGAAGATGAAGTTAAAAATCAGATTTTTGGAAATTAAAGAATAATACTATTATATAAGCACTCACATTTTAATATATAAAATAAAAACCCACTAACTTATAAAACTTATTTATATAAATATATATAAAAGGTTAATCAAATGGATAAATTATATAAATGGTGGTGAAATAATGTTTATAAGTAATAAAAACTATAAACATGATTTTTACGACTTTTTCGGCTATTGCCGTAAAATTAACGTTTTTGTTAAATAAAGCTTAGATGGTTGGAACCGTCTAATGAAAACTTTATAAAACTTATATACTGATATATAGACATGTATAACAAGTAAAAACCGATAAAACTCGAACTATAGGGCATACGGACATTAACAAGTTAAATAAATATATTGGACTAATAAATGGACTAAATAGGATAAAAACTTGTAAAAAGAATCTATTGGGCTTAACCCATTTAGGCCCAACTTGGAAAGTATACATACTGATAATATAGGTAAAAAAATGGATTAAATTAAGTTAAATAACTTATAATAGGCTTATTGGACCTAAAACACGTAAATAGGTAAAACGAGAAAACTAGTATAAAAGTTATCAACACATAACTCTAAAATGAGTAAACGAGAATATGTAAACCCACTTGATCATCATATATATATAATCATCATATGTATACATAATTGATATTTTTATAAAGTCATTGGACAAACGTCTAAGACCGAGTATTATTTGTCTAGGTTTCCGTGATTGAAGCACGTACCGTACGTCCGAATTGCCGATCACCCGCCTTCCCATATCAACGTGAGTTCATAGCCTCGCACTCTTTTAAATGTTTTATAAATGTTTTATAAACCCGCGAGGGAGATAACATGTTAGTTTTATAAAATAGGACACCATTTGTCCCGATTGTTTGTTTATTGATTTTGGACCCGAATGATTGAATGACCCGATTGTATGACCCGATAAATGATTAAAGGACCCGATAGATGAAATTAAATGGATTATTAAAGTTAGGTTATGTCACTAAAAGTCCCATTAGCATGAATTGTGAACTACCGGGAGTTGGTAGACGCTTATGCATTTAATAGTACTATTTGGGGACGATTACCCCAGTTCGCGCCTTGACGGTTGATCCCCGTCGTGCCACATTGATTGGTAAGCGAATTTATGTATGAGAAGATTTCCATAGCGTGACCTTTGTGACGACACGCTACTTTAGATGGGCAAAATTTGTATCGGGTTAGCTACCCGTTTTGGTTTAGTAAGGTAACAATGTCATGCGGCTTATAATAATCCAAAATTTACAAAATAATAATAGACGCTCCGAATTACGAAGTATTGCCTGACTAGCAATACAGGGTCATACTATTGATATTATGTTTGTGTTTTGGTTTTCATAACCATATTCATATAACTGTTTTTATTTGATTTTATACAACGTCATAAGACGTATTATATGATGTTTTTACGACATTGGCTCGTATAATAATTTTTAAGGCAAATGCCTATATTATGATTTTCGATAAGGATTTGTATAAAATGACTTTGGCTATTTCATGGTCTATTACAAAGATTTGTATAAAATGATTTTGGCTATTTTACGGCCTATTACAATGATTTGTACGAATTGATTTTTGGTACTAATTTTATACCAAAGTTATATTGAGGGAATTTATTAAACTCTATGAATTCACTCGGCGTTATCGCTGACCTTTTCTTTTAACATGTTTTATCTTAGGTACTTGAAGGTAATTCTCGGGAAGACGACAAGAATTCATGGCCCGCACTTAAACAATATTTTTCCATTCAAACACTTTGTAAAACTTTTGTATGAAATGTAATGACTTAGGACCGATGTAACTTTGATAATTATGAATGGAAATGATTTATTAATAAACGACGCGATTTTTAAGCGTTGTCTATGATGTGAGTAATGTGCTATCCCGTAACACCAACTAGTCTTCCGCTGTATTGAGTTGTACAAATTTGGGGGTGTTACAGTTTGGTATCAGAGCTCTCGTTATAGAGAACGAAATATTTTTAAAACCAAGGTTTTGAATAAAACATATCAAAATCTTTTAACTATAAACATTTTTATAAAAATGTCTAAAAATCTTTTGACTATAACGGTGCCGAAGAATTCCCGAGTTACCGACAAGGCCAAGACTGAGAAGTGTTATTTTAATATATATATAACTTGGATTATATATATATATATATGATGTAATTTTATTACATGATTGTTTGATGATTATTTTGATTTATACGAGGTATTTATACGACGTAGATTGTCACAAGAAACCCTAACTCCCCTAGTAAATTAATCAAAGCTATCCTCGTAGGAATTCTAGCTATCCTAGATCTAAACCAAGTTGTGGATATTTATGATCCCAACAAATGGTTGATATTCGTAGAGATGTAGATAGTAGTTGATTATGATATTGAAAAAGAATTGGCAAGATTAAATCTGATATCGATGTCATGACGATCTTTCCTTATAGAGTGAAGTTTGACAAAACGTTACCACCTAGAAAGATGTCATCTGATTCGTTGTCATCCAATTCTTAAATTTGAAATCGAAAGGGTGAATGTTGCACTTGAGGCTGTCATTGGAACCATTACCCAAAAGCCTCATGCCACTAATACCTTTCCGAGAAGTCTAGTTGAATGATCAAGTCATTTCATATTAATGACTCATTTGATAATTTTTGTTGTAAGAGCTAATAGGATTGGAAATTAAGTGTTGATTTATATTGAGATTGTATTGCCTTTACAAGGCCGAAGAATAAGATTGAAAGTATTGGAATATGAGGTAGGACATCGAATTGAGTATAAGTGTTGAATAAAGTAAAATTTAACTTGTATGGAATATGAGATTGATAAGAGAAAATTATTAAGTCGTATGATTGAATTATAAGGTTTTAATTGATTGTTGATTCGTGTTAAGGGTTGTTCCTAGGCCATTGTCCACTAATGAGGATGCCCAGTGTCCAAGAAATTAATTGAAGAAATCTTCTTCTGAATTGAGACCGATGGATCTTCTGGGACATGTGGAACACCTAATGACTCTTGTAGATTAGTATTCATTGTGGTATCTTTTAAAAATCCCTAACTTAACTGAGATATCAGTTGGTAGGATGAGTTCTGAGAATTTTATGACATAGTGACACGTAATGTGTTACGGTACAATTTCGACTTGTTTGTGATTAATGAAAAAGACTACCTTTGATTGCTAAATTCTACATGTATTGATGTTATCTATCTTTTCTTGCTTAATCCTAATATCCGCATTAGTGATGCAACCATTGAACGAGTACTCATCTTGATTTGAGTTCCGTTGTGGATTATTCTTTTGAGTGCCATCGAGATCATGAACCTCATGATTATTTGGCTAAAGTTCATTTCCTATCATATCGTAGTTAGTTCTTGGTGAACAACTCTTCATCACTCTTTTGCAGATCACACATTATTTTTATAAAGTTAAAATGGTATCCTTTGAGAAAATTTAATTTTCGTCACTATAAGGATTATTCAAAGTGAGATTTATAAGTGAAAGTTATCGAAATGAAGTTGTTTATGAGACGCTTTGGAAACTTAATTATTTCCATAACAAAGAAAACCTTTGTAAATATATTTTTGATTCTTATTTAAGAATTAAGCATGTAAATGTTTTTATTATAAACATGATGATAAAATTTTGACGAACTGAGTATTGCATCGTTAATCTTGAAATTGTATATAGTTGCGCGCCTACATACAATTTGGAATGGACCATGCAAGACTGATTAATAGTCACCCTAAAACTAATGAATAAACACTACATTTTCTTTGAAGATTGTGAAAGATTAAAAATTTATGAGATCTGCAAGAAGTGTAAAATAGGGACATAGTGTTAGGGACACCTACATATGTGCCCGAACCATCTATTCTTCTGAGTCGAATTTACTCATCTGTGGAAATTGTCTTATTTGACAATTGACAATTCTTTCTTGTCCAATTCTCCCGTTGTGAGATTCTTAGGAAAAGTATCTGATTACTGTGTGTTGATAACCGACTGGATGTATTGACGTTCATATCGTTTCTTACGATTTGATTTCATTTGAATAACCTGGGTAACGATCCGAGGAACTTTCGAATGCGTACTCAAATTATGAAAACATGGAATATATTCATATTCGTTAAATGTTTTCGTATGTATCTAATTTGAAATTCTATCACGTAGATTATGTGTTGACCTTACTCTTTTAATAGTAGTGTGTATCCTAATATCCTTAAATTATGAAGGATTATGAGTTATTATTAGTCTTTTGAGAAGTTTACATCTTATCGACGGCAATAAAACTGGAAAGTTGACAGTGCCAGTAGAATGGATTGATTGATTATGACATGACGACATTGTCTTAATTGATGGGAACTCGAGTAGAACTCCCCTAAATGATAAGATGCTGATTATCAAAAGTGATATAAATAATTCTTGGTGGATGACGATATCCTATATTTGGAATTGAAATTTTACCGTGAGTGATTGTGAATTAGTCATAGATATTGTAATCTAGAATGAACTTAAAACGAATTTATTAAAAAGATAATTCTGTTATCTGACACTTTAGGAGGTATTTGTTGACGAATTAACTAGACTTTCGCCATTAAGGCAAGTTGAATTTGGTATTGATTATATTCTTGGTGCTGCACCTATGGCTTGTGCACTGTACGTCAGCACCATCTGAATTTAAGGAATTACCGTACAACTGAGAAAGTTGTCGGAGAAAGATATTATTATACCAAGCCTGTCATCCTGAAGAGCTATGGTGTTATCTTTCCTTATATTTATAGATTACTGTGACTGAGTAAATTGAAAATCGAAAACGATATCCATAACTCGAAATGGAAGATTTGTTCGATCATTTACAAGGTTCTAGCGTATGTTTAAAGATTTGATCCACGACATGGTTATCATCAACTTCGCATCCGCGGAGAAGATTATCTATTCCAATCATTACATCCTGAACTTGTGATGAACATTACGAGTTTCATGTTATGTCGTTTGGATTGACTAATGCACAAGTAGTATTCATAAATTTGGTGAATAACGTGTGTAAGCTGTGAATTGATAAATTCATGCTTGAGATCATTAAGGACCAATTGTTTGTATATAAAAATAAGAATAAGTTCATAATTATTTATAGACTGCCCTGAATTGGCCGAACAGTGTAAACCTGAACCTTGAATAATTAACACGTGATTAAAGACTTGAATCTTTACATGATTTAACCATGTGATTAATAGATAATGGAAGCTATATTGACTTTTCAGAGATTAGAACCATTAACGCTTAGGGGTTAAAAACTTAATCCATTACATAAAACGACCGTTGGATTAATAATGGTAAGATGTATGCATATAGACTCTTCAAAAATTAAGAGCCCTTTTAAGACTTTGGATTTTACCAAAAAGAAATGGAAATATGTTTTGACAATTGTTTTAACAAAGGATTTTTAAAGGGATTATTCCCTTATACACAAACCATTTAACTAAACTTCTGTTTAGGGGTAAATGTTTGTGTATACTTTTAAACAACTTAAGAGGAATTGAGGAAACTATATAAAACATGACTTAAAATTTGAAACGCCAATTTTTGATTTACAAACTAAGAAAACTTTGACCAAAGTATAAATAAAGGTTTTTCGAACATTTACGAATCTTATTAAATATTTTCGATAAATCAACAAAAATCTTGTTAATTAATTCAAATTTATTTTGAACATTTTATATAATTGGTCGAACTAAGAAATTTAAAAATTTTACGTTTACGTTTCATAAAAAAAAAATTGAAAATTTATTATTTAATTAGTTGCAATAATTATCGACGCTTTAAACGTCGGATTGAGTAAAACGGATAAAAATGATAGATGAGACGAAACTGAAACTTAGAAAATATGAAGAAAGAATTTTGAATAAATACGATTATGATATTTATTTCATCAGGAAAGTGAACGTAATTACTGACACATAATATAGAAAGAATATCTGAGTGAATTGTGGACATGATAATTATATCATCATGAGAAGTGAATATAGATACCGATGCATTATGAAGAAAAGATAAAGAACCAGTTAGGACATGTTCCTTATTAATGAAGGCGCAAAATAAATTGCCAAACAATATAAAAATAGCCGATGTTTGTGAAAAGAATAATATAGATAATAAAAAGGGGGTTCGCGGCTAATGTGAACCATTAAAATAGAGAAGCCGATGGCGTTAAATGTATAAAATACCACATGTGATTGTCTAAATATGGAGGATTATGAGATATAGTTATGTTGGAATTTGTAAGTATAAGTATTCTATGTATGTCATTTTTGACTAAAAGTATCTTTGTCTGAAGAAGTTGTACTGATGACGAATTATGAAGGCAGACATCGCCTCATACATTAGTAAACGTTTAGCTATTGCAAAGGTCATCATCTAAATTTTATTCGATTTGGGTCATCGTCGACAGACTGACCAAATCTGCTAATATCATTCCCGTTAATGATAAATGCAAAAGAATTATGTAAACATAGTGTGCCTGTATCGAACATCTTTATCAAGATCTTCGCTTCGCATCGAATTTCTAGAGATTTGCTCAGAAATCATTGAGAACGAACCTTGATGAGAGTACTATATACCACCCCAAATCGAAGGGACGAGGTAAAGTAATGATACAAGGTAATATAAGCATTGTTTTATGTTTGAATGATTGACCTTTGGTAATAGACCGTATAATCGTTTTCCTTTGGAGATATTATCATTGATAATCATCATAATAGGATTGAGATCGAATCTTGTTAGGATCTAAATATTAGAGCATATGTAAGCAGAAGTTGAGATAAAGACATCCGACATACACCCACTGTGAGTTGGACATGTCTTTTAGGTTTAAGGTTCCTATGATGGCGAACCTAACCTTGCAAAATACCCGACCCGCGAGATCTAAAATGATTGTTAAAATTAGGATTTGATTATTGACTGCCGGTAGTGGGCAAGAGGTTATATGAATGTGAAATGTAGATCTTGAAGTGCCAAATGGGTAGCGAAGTTATGCCATAATTTTTAACCTTGGAAAAATGAATTCATGATCTGACAAATCATGGGATAAAAGTCCCCGTTGTATGGGACCATTGAAATGATGTAAAAGTTGGGATTGAAAGGCATATAAGCTGGATCTACCCTAGGACTTCAAGAACCGCGTGAATTATGTTTCGTAAATCGCACTTGATGGAATATCTATCAAGTGAAATTCTGATTATTCTTAATAAAGCTTAGATCGGCGAAAAGTTGCATTCATCAGAAACCCATGAACAACATGGATAGAGAAAGTAAGTCAACATTAAGCCTGATCTTATTCCCGTAGTTATGTTTGATGAAACTCGCGTATTATAATGAATTGCACTTGTGAGAAAAGACCGAATGTGGAGGAAATACCCACATGGCTTTAACTCTATAAGAAGCGAGTAGTAAGGTAAGATGATCTTTGAGGACAAAGATCCTGTTTAGGGGTAAATGCTGTGACAATCCGTCAATTTACGATTGATATTTTATTCTCAAATATTATTTGAAAATATTATTTTAATATTACAATATGAACTCACTTATTTTTGGGAAGAAATTTGGAATTACGTCTTGGAGTAGCATCGACTACGTCTAAACCGGAGGATTCTACGCTACGTGCTTACGTTTACATACACCGTCTTTGGTGACAGTCCGACATTTCAGAAAAATAAATTTATCCGTGAATATTATTTTGGAGTTTTAAATTTGTGTTAGTTCATAAACTCACAAATTTACGAGAAGAAATTAGGACTTACGATTTTATTTTTACGTCCTTTACGACTAAACCGGAAACCTTAGGATTACGTATTTACGTTTTCGAACTCCGTTTTTGACGAGACAATTTTTATTGGATTCGTTTTGTGACGTCGATTCATAAATTATAAAAACGTTTTTCGTAAAACGACCCGAGGGCACGCAAATCGAGGAAACTAGAATCGAGGAGTACCCGTAAATAAATGGGATGAGACAAGTGGGACACTTGTCCCACCCCACTCCCAAAACCGGCCTAAGTTAGCTACTTAACACCATGAGGTGTCAAGTGTAGCTAACAAGCCTCACACTTGTCCATTTTTGCTTAAAAGTTAAGCACATCTTGAAACAAAAACTACTAGCTACACAATACCACCATTTACACCATGCAATCAACTCACAAAATCCTCTCAACTCTCTCTCTTGGTGCCGTCCATATCCACCCCAAAAACACCACTTTTGATCAAAGTTTACCACAAAATCCTATGTTATTCATACATATGTTGAAGCTCTCTTAAAACCCTATTGATTGGTGGTGCTTATAACATCCAAGGAGGAGTATTCATGGTGTCTTGGGGCTGATTTTCCACAAGGAGTTCATGGAGCATGGTGGTCTTGAAGATGGTCATGGTTGTCTACAAGTTTCTCCATCAAAAACCATGTCAAAATCATAACCTACATCAACTTGGTGGTATAAAGATTGTCCTCCTCATCTTCTTGTTATTTTTGGTTATGTAATCATGTATTTATTTCCTATTGTATATATTTATGATTATTATATGATGATAAAAATGTTATGTGGGGATTTGTTGTTGATAAACATGATTAAAAAGGTGAAAAATCATAAGAAACAAGGTTAAAATCTTGTTTAAATTACATGGCTGTATAAAACAGTAAAGAAACATGTTATAAACTGATAAAATGATGAAGTAGAATTGATATACAGTAAGCTATGGGTCTTGTACACATGTGAGAGTTGGCCATGCAATGGAATCAAAATAATGAGTGAGATATGATCAAAACAAGTTTAGGGTATAAATCTGAAGTTACTGTTTTGGACGATTTTTAGAAAATATTTAGAAGATGATTCAACAGTAGCTATATAAGAGTTAAATATAGCACATATCATGTAGTTTATGTGATAAAAATTTGAGCTTCTATCTCCATATAGAACTCGAGATATGGCAGTTTTGATGAAGATGAAGTTAAAAATCAGATTTTTGGAAATTAAAGAATAATACTATTATATAAGCACTCACATTTTAATATATAAAATAAAAACCCACTAACTTATAAAACTTATTTATATAAATATATATAAAAGGTTAATCAAATGGATAAATTATATAAATGGTGGTGAAATAATGTTTATAAGTAATAAAAACTATAAACATGATTTTTACGACTTTTTCGGCTATTGCCGTAAAATTAACGTTTTTGTTAAATAAAGCTTAGATGGTTGGACCCGTTTAATGAAAACTTTATAAAACTTATATACTGATATATAGACATGTATAACAAGTAAAAACCGATAAAACTCGAACTATAGGGCATACGGACATTAACAAGTTAAATAAACATATTGGATTAATAAATGGACTAAATAGGATAAAAACTTGTAAAAAGAATCTATTGGGCTTAACCCATTTAGGCCCAACTTGGAAAGTATACATACTGATAATATAGGTAAAAAAATGGATTAAATGAAGTTAAATAACTTATAATAGGCTGATTGGACCTAAAACACGTAAATAGGTAAAACGAGAAAACTAGTATAAAAGTTATCAACACATAACTCTAAAATGAGTAAACGAGAATATGTAAACCCACTTGATTATCATATATATATAATCATCATATGTATACATAATTGATATTTTTATAAAGTCATTGGACAAACGTCTAAGACCGAGTATTATTTGTCTAGGTTTCCGTGATTGAAGCACGTACCGTACGTCCGAATTGCCGATCACCCGCCTTCCCATATCAACGTGAGTTCATAGCCTCGCACTCTTTTAAATGTTTTATAAATGTTTTATAAACCCGCGAGGGAGATAACATGTTAGTTTTATAAAATAGGACACCATTTGTCCCGATTGTTTGTTTATTGATTTTGGACCCGAATGATTGAATGACCCGATTGTATGACCTGATAAATGATTAAAGGACCCGATAGATGAAATTAAATGGATTATTAAAGTTAGGTTATGTCACTAAAAGTCCCATTAGCATGAATTGTGAACTACCGGGAGTTGGTAGACGCTTATGCATTTAATAGTACTATTTGGGGACGATCACCCCAGTTCGCGCCTTGACGGTTGATCCCCGTCGTGCCACATTGATTGGTAAGCGAATTTATGTATGAGAAGATTTCCATAGCGTGACCTTTGTGACGACACGCTACTTTAGATGGGCAAAATTTGTATCGGGTTAGCTACCATTTTTGGTTTAGTAAGGTAACAATGTCATGCGGCTTATAATAATCCAAAATTTACAAAATAATAATAGACGCTGCGAATTACAAAGTATTGCCTGACTAGCAATACAGGGTCATACTATTGATATTATGTTTGTGTTTTGGTTTTCATAACCATATTCATATAACGGTTTTTATTTGATTTTATACAACGTCATAAGACGTATTATATGATGTTTTTACGACATTGGCTCGTATAATAATTTTTAAGGCAAATGCCTATATTATGATTTTCGATAAGGATTTGTATAAAATGACTTTGGCTATTTCATGGTCTATGATACAGGGCTTTTGACACCCTATATAAAAATTAATTAAAGTTCGTTGTGTGGTTCTCTTCGAATTGAAAAACTTTATTGTTTAATGTGTGACTCAGTTGAACTTTGGTGAAATAAAGATATGTCGTTGTAGTGTTGAAAATAAAAGGTGCAAAACAGTTAAAGAAAAGGTGCAATTAAAGTAAATCTTAATCTAATAAAGATAAAGTGCAAGTATTTAAAAGCAAGACTAAAATTTAAGGGCAATAAAGTAAATAACGCAAACTTAAATCTAACTAAGGCAAACTTAAAATGCAACTAAAACTAAAACTTAAACTAAGGCAAATAAACTTAAAGTGCGAGAAAAGCTAAAAATAAAAAGGCAGAAAACTAAAAACTAAGAATTCCCTATCCGGAATAAACTCCTATTCGGAATAAAAGGCAATTCGGAATATCTGTCCCTATTTGGAATGTTACCCTACTCGGAATATTTGCCTACTCGGAATAGTGAGCCCTATGCGGAATAATCCTCTATTCGGAATATCTGTCCCTATTCGGAATAAAGTCCTACTCGGAATAATGATCCTATTCGGAAAACTTAGCCTATTCGGAATGTTAGTCCTATGCGGAAAATCTCCCTATTCGGAATAAAGTGCCACTCGGAATAAGAGATCTATTCGGAATACTGTCACTATGCGGAAAGTCTCCTATTCGGAATAAACACCCTTATTCGGAATAAAAAATATTCCGCATAAACCTCACGACCAAACCCTTACTCGGAATAAATATTATTCCGCGTAAGCCACAACTGGATATGCCCTATTCGGAATGTCTGCTGGGGACGATTCCTAGGAAAGAACAGTAACCGTGTGCGAAGAACAAGGAGAAGCTAATACACACGAATCAAATAAAAGCAAAGCGAAATCAAACACAAGATTAGATCCAACAAACAAATAAACAACTATTAAGCATAAACAATCAATCCAAATCAATCAAACTCACAAAACTTAATCAAAATAATCAAAACCCACTTAAATAAATCAACAAGAATAAAGATCATGAACATAAACAAATCAACACAAAGATAAAGAAAGGAAGAATGAGATTAACAAGATAAAGATAAAGCTTGACAAGAATTAAAAAGAAAACTTACTTGAATTAAATGGTAATTAAGTGCAAGACAAGGTAATTAAATGTGCAAGTATTTAAATTGACAAGGTAATTAAAGGTGGAAGGACTAATTGTCACTATTAGCCAACAAAACAAATGATAACAATCCTAATCTATTTATAGGGGAGGATTAGGAAGCTTCCTCCCCTCCTTCATTTCTTGTTAATTGCAAGGTTAAGTCCTTCCTTCATTTAATCTTCATTAATTGCGTCATTAGCCCTTTTCTTTTAATCTTTCTTTCAAGTTTGGACTTTAAGGACTTGTGGCTCGGGATATCTTTTGAACTCGTCTTTAATTTCTTCAATAATATAGACTTGAGTTCCTCGGCTTTTGATAAACTTCCGTCTTTTGACTTTTTCTTCGATAATTCTTCAGAATTGGTCTTGGACTTCCGTTCTTTTTCCACTCTTGACTTCTTGACTCCGTCTTTCATCTTTTTCTTCGATAAAAGCCGTGAATGCCCGTGAATTCTCGTGTGTTCTCCACTTTTCATAATTTCATCCTAAATTATAACAAAAACACAAACCACGCATAATTTCGACATAAAAGACATAAAATACACGTTTAGGTCCGGTTATTATTGTAATTAAGTGGTAGAAAAGATGGGTGTTTACACACCTATCAAATCCCCTACACTGGACCATTGCAATGTCCTCATGCAATGTATTAGTTACAAAGCACGTTTACACTTTTCATCATAATTAATCCACGTTGGCCTTCATTAAAGATATAGAAAATTTATAAAAATGCAAAGCAAAGAAATTAAAAGCATACCTTGGGTTTTGAAAAATGTCATGAATAATCATCATCCTCAACTTTTCACTTTCTCCAAACCAAGCTTAAAAACGAGATCATTGTTATTATAAGTTAGTAGACTAACACGAACTCATGTGGGCCAATTATTCACTTAGACTCCCTTATTCCTATGGGTATCTCTTATATTTTATTATTTGTCTTGAATGATCACGAAGATGCATTGTTTGACTTATTTAGATAATTATTAAGTCTGAAAATAAAGTGCACGATTTAATCAATAGTTAGCTAAAGGACCAAATCTTTTAAAACTGCTTCTCGGGATATCAAAAAGTTCATATCTTGGCATAACGTGGTTCGCGATTTGAGACCTTTCTCGGGCCGATATTTGGCAGCGACTTCATACTTCAAATCTTGAGAGACGTTCATGAAATAATGGTCTTCTCTTCATAATTGGAATTTCTTCACTTGAAGTTTTGAGAGATTCATACTTGGACCACGACTTCTTCATTTTTCTCCAATCTTTATTTTGGACTTTGATATACAACGATCCGCCTCCTTTTATGACTTGGATCTATTTATCCTCATACCTTGTTAGGGTCTTTTCGGATACACTTCTCCATGACTTTTGGGGAGTTTTTGCTTTTCGTCGTGTGTCTCGATCCTTCATATTGATTTTCGATAAATGATTCTTCACATCACTTTTGGATCTTTAGCAACAAAACAAAGCCCTCATGCCTTGTTAGGGCCTTTTCGGACTCGCCAATCTTCGCGCCCCGCTTCATAAGTTATGCCTTGGCTATGAACTCTCGTCATTACCGAGCAACTTTTAAACGATCTGGGGCTAGAAGCTAAGTAACTTTTCAAATCGTACAACCTTATTTATTAGCAGATAAATTTATTAGCAAGCGATGGGAGAATAGGCTTATAATTAACTCACATAAATTCACGAAAGAATACCGACTTATAATTGGCTCTATCATCTCTCGTTCTCCACAGTTTAAAATCTCAAGTAATGAGATTCGTGGATACTTAGCCTATTAAATCAAAGTTTTGGGTTTTTGAGTCGCCTATAGGATCTTGCAAATTCTTAGACTCTTTCAAGTTTAGAAATCGCATCTTAAAGTTCCCTTGATAAACGACTCTCTAGGATCAATTATAGGAACTTGCGAAAAGTTCTTGTCCTTAACCCGTGAGAGTTAAGACTTTCGCGTTTTATAGCTCCCTATATAAAAGCCTAGCAAAACTTGACTTAAACACGTTAAGGATACTAGCTAGAGTAAACTCGAATTGAGTCAAAAGATTCACAACGTTTGAAAATTAAAACCACTTTTTAAACATTTATTCTAGCAAAGGAAGAAAATAACTATACAAAGATAACACTAATAGGCCAAAAGAGATCAAAAATTTTGAAAAATGTTGAAAAATTGATTTTCCGGTTAAAATGAGGACAAATACAAGGAAAAGACCACTTAACTTCGATAGAAGTCCCCCCTACACTTAAGATAAACATTGTCCTCAATGTTTAAGCATGTGGGAGTAAACTCCCCTACACTTAGGACATTGTGTACGTTGTTTAAATCTCGCTAAGGAAAAGACAACTAAAGAGATTCCTATTTTAATATTGAGAAAATATAAAATAGTGAATCGAAAAGAGTTTTAGGATAGAACCGGGAAGAAGTAGAACACGGAGTCACGGGTCGTCAAGAATCATCAAGAGTGTATCATTGAAGCTCGAATCCCTGATTAAGAAGTGAGGAGAGGAAATAGCAATCCAAGGGGTCCCCCCTACACTTATGGTAAAGAAAGCGGAAAGATAGATGCATGGGTTGCCTCCCAAGAAGCGCTTGGTTTTTGTTAACCGAGTCGTGAGCCTGACTCGACCTTGATTATTAACGGAAGTAGCATGAAACAAATCCACCCGGATCAAAGACATAGTTTTCATCCATCACTAAGCTTAAGGCGAACAAGGCAAGCCAAAAGAGAAATGGAAAGGTTCCCTTAAGCAGCGATGGAGCACGGTGGAAGCAAAGTTGAAGTGGAGCAAGCATGTCTTCAAAATTTCCAAAGATATTTCCTTTTATTTCATCAGGTGGATACTGAGATGGCTTAAAAACTTCAATACCGGGATCGAACACCTTTTCCTTCAGGGGAAAATAGCACTCCGGCTCAGCCGAGTGTGAAGAAGATCCGCAAAGAAGCACAACCTCGTCCTCAGAAGGGGGACAAAGAGGTGTTAAATCATACGTGCAACGGATTTCGGTGTCAACCGGTTTCTTCTCTTTGGACAAAATGCTCTTCAAATCCAAAGTAGGATCAAGACGATAATCTTCAAAGTCCAAAGAAGGTGCATCACTCTCATGAGGGAAGTATGTGTTAAGAAATTCAGAGAAATCTTCCTCGAATGAGTAATCGTCCAAAGTAGAATCGAGTGATGGCGGAGGATCTTCATCATGTGAAGAATCGCTCGAGAGAGTATCAGCCTCATCAAAATCATCATATGTAGGCATCTCGGGGTACTCAGAAGTACAATCAAAATTATCCGAGTCTGAGCTAGAATCATCATTATCATAAGCATCGAAGACCGGTGGAGAATCAAAAATGGGAGAAGCGTCCAAAGTAGAGTGAGAATCATCCACATCATCATTAAAAAGTGGATTATCAGTGGAAGACTCGAATAGAGGATTGTCATAGACGGTAAAGTCATCGAGCACATTTATCATATTCACTGATTCTCGGTCTCCAAAAGATTTGCCTGTAAGCTTCCCCATTCTAAAAATTTTAGAATCATCCCCGACTCGTAAGATTAACTCACCTTCGGCCACATCTATTAAAGCACGTCCGGTTCTCAAGAATGGCCGACCAAGTATTAGAGGAATACGAGGGTCCATTTCATAATCAACTACGACAAAATCGACCGGGAAGGTAAATGTGCCAACTTTGATAAACACGTCCTCGGCTATACCAACGGGGTAAGCGAGAGTGCGGTTTGCAAGTTCGAGAGTCATCTTTGTAGGAATGAGATCGGGCAATGATAGTGTCTTCCAAACACTGAGTGGCATAAGATTAATACTAGCCCCGAGATCAGCAAGGGCAGTAAATTCTTCAGTTTTGTTGAATACGCAAGACAACACAAAACGACCGGGATCTCCAAGCTTTTCCGGAAGTTCTCTAAGAAGGACTGCAGAGCAGTTTTCATTTAAGCGTGTGTTGGCAAGTTCAAGCAACTTCTCCTTCTTGCTAAGCAAGTCCTTGAATGCTTTGACGAATTTCGGCATGTGGCAAAGTGCTTCAACAAGGCTAATGTTGATGGTCATTTTAGATAGCATATCCACATATTTCATTACATTACAGTCATTCTTGGTTAGTTCGTTGGTCTTGCCTATGCGAGAAGGGTATGGGATTCTGGGTTGATAAGGATTGGGTGGAGGTGTAGTTGGTGAAGGTTGTGATGTCGAAGGGTCCTTCCGAGATACATCGTCATGACGAGGCGGAGACGTTAATGGTGCACTATTACTAAGTGTAAGAGGAGTAGGGATACATGGTGGTGGAGGAGGTGTAGATGATGGTGGTAAATCGGGTGGATTGACAATGGTTATTCCACTACGCGTAGTTATAGCACTCACATTAGCTCGCGGATTAGTGACGGTGTTTGAAGGTAGAGAACCCGAAGAAGAAGAAGGTTGAGCTTCAGGCAAGAAACTAGCCAACAGATTCTTCAATTCAGTTGTTTGAGTGATGAAAGAGGATTGAAGATTATCACGAACCTCAGTTCTGATGTCATTACCTTGCTTCAAGATATCTCCTTTCAAATTAATTATTTGGCTCTGTAGATTCTTGATTTGCTCACCTTGAGTTCGCATGATTGTGTCAACATCAGGATTAATGGGTGGGTGTTGTTGGGTGGGTGGTTGATAAGGGTTAGAAGCACGAGGTGGGATTTGGTTGCTTCTATTGTAGTTGTTGGCGGGATTTTGGTTTTGAGGAGAAAAACCGGGTGAAAGGTAATTGTTTGAACGGTAGCTCAGCAGATTTCTATCCCCTTGTTGTCTAGCTTGGTAATTTTCCGGTGAATAATTACCGTAAGCTGCATACACATTTTCCGGATTTCCTTGTGTCGAAGGACAATCGGTGTATGAGTGAGGACCGCCACATGTTTCACAAGGATTAGCAACTGCTTTAACTTGTTGGTGTTGTTGGTTTGAAGCGAGAAGCGTAATACTTTTGCTCATTTCAGCCATCATGCGGGTGAGTTCGGTCATCTCAGGGTTTGCTGAGGTAGAAGAAACATTGACTCTCGTGTTGTTTCTAGAAGAAGCAGAGGAATCCCAGTTCTTATGATGAGTAGTCATGTTCTCTATTAACTCTCTACACTCCTCGGGTCTCCTTTTCATGAATGTGCCACCGGCGGCTGCATTGATCGTATCACGATCTCGAAAAGTCAATCCGTTGTAGAAAGTATCGATCAAGGTGACCGGAAGCATGTTGTGGTTTGGACAACGGTCGATCAAGACATTATATCTCTCCCATGCATCAAAAAGAGATTCATCGGGATCTTGCATTAAACCGCTGATCTGATTGCGAAGGCTTGTGACCATGGATGGTGGAAAGTAGCGCGATAAAAAGCATTGAGTCATGTCATCCCAAGTGTGAATAGAATTCTTCGGGAGACGATCAAACCATTTCTCGGCATGATGCGATAAAGTATGCGGAAAGAGTTGTAAGCGGAGAACATCCATTGTGGCACCAGGCAACTTCATGCTTTGGGTGATTGTAATGAACTTGTCGAGGTGTTTGTTGGCATCATCATCAGGCAATCCTCTAAATGGGTTTGTTTATACTTGCTGAATCATGTGGTGCTTCAACGAAAACTCAGGAGCGTTGATTTGCATCGGTGCAATCGGTCCTCCTCGTCCAAACATTGTTGGTTGACAAAGTTCCTCCATGGTCCGAAGATCGGGCTGTGGAAGAGCATTGTTGTTGTTATTATTATTATTGAGGTGCGGTAGTTGATTATTGTTGTTAACACCTGCCATATCTAAATCTTCTTGAGGCTCGGGCTCTTGATATTTAGAAGATCTAGTACGCATACACCTGAAAATGCAAAAGAAAACAAAACCAAACACAAAGACAATATATATACACAATAAAGATAAAATCTTGTTGGATTTTTGAAATTTTTAATTTTTATGGATTTTTATCAATTTTTAATTTTTATGAGTTTTTGAAATTTTATGCAAGAAAAATAACGTTCACAAGTGAACGGATCCCAAAAAGCAACGTGTCTCTCATAAAAAACTGTTGATCTTTACGAAAAGAGCCGGCAGCGGCGCCATTTGATACAGGGCTTTTGACACCCTATATAAAAATTAATTAAAGTTCGTTGTGTGGTTCTCTCGAATTGAAAAACTTTATTGTTTAATGTGTGACTCAGTTGAACTTTGATGAAATAAAGATATGTCGTTGTAGTGTTGAAAATAAAAGGTGCAAAACAGTTAAAGAAAAGGTGCAATTAAAGTAAATCTAAATCTAATAAAGATAAAGTGCAAGTATTTAAAAGCAAGACTAAAATTTAAGGGCAATAAAGTAAATAACGCAAACTTAAATCTAACTAAGGCAAACTTAAAATGCAACTAAAACTAAAGCTTAAACTAAGGCAAATAAACTTAAAGTGCGAGAAAAGCTAAAAATAAAAAGGCAGAAAACTAAAAACTAAGAATTCCCTATCCGGAATAAACTCCTATTCGGAATAAAAGGCAATTCGGAATATCTGTCCCTATTCGGAATGTTACCCTACTCGGAATATTTGCCTACTCGGAATAGTGAGCCCTATGCGGAATAATCCTCTATTCGGAATATCTGTCCCTATTCGGAATAAAGTCCTACTCGGAATAATGATCCTATTCGGAAAACTTAGCCTATTCGGAATGTTAGTCCTATGCGGAAAATCTCCCTATTCGGAATAAAGTGCCACTCGGAATAAGAGATCTATTCGGAATACTGTCACTATGCGGAAAGTCTCCTATTCGGAATAAACACCCTTATTCGGAGTAAAAAATATTCCGCATAAACCTCACGACCAAACCCTTACTCGGAATAAATATTATTCCGCGTAAGCCACAACTGGATATGCCCTATTCGGAATGTCTGCTGGGGACGATTCCTAGGAAAGAACAGTAACCGTGTGCGAAGAACAAGGAGAAGCTAATACACACGAATCAAATAAAAGCAAAGCGAAATCAAACACAAGATTAGATCCAACAAACAAATAAACAACTATTAAGCATAAACAATCAATCCAAATCAATCAAACTCACAAAACTTAATCAAAATAATCAAAACCCACTTAAATAAATCAACAAGAATAAAGATCATGAACATAAACAAATCAACACAAAGATAAAGAAAGGAAGAATGAGATTAACAAGATAAAGATAAAGCTTGACAAGAATTAAAAAGAAAACTTACTTGAATTAAATGGTAATTAAGTGCAAGACAAGGTAATTAAATGTGCAAGTATTTAAATTGACAAGGTAATTAAAGGTGGAAGGACTAATTGTCACTATTAGCCAACAAAACAAATGATAACAATCCTAATCTATTTATAGGGGAGGATTAGGAAGCTTCCTCCCCTCCTTCATTTCTTGTTAATTGCAAGGTTAAGTCCTTCCTTCATTTAATCTTCATTAATTGCGTCATTAGCCCTTTTCTTCTAATCTTTCTTTCAAGTTTGGACTTTAAGGACTTGTGGCTCGGGATATCTTTTGAACTCGTCTTTAATTTCTTCAATAATATAGACTTGAGTTCCTCGGCTTTTGATAAACTTCCGTCTTTTGACTTTTTCTTCGATAATTCTTCAGAATTGGTCTTGGACTTCCGTTCTTTTTCCACTCTTGACTTCTTGACTCCGTCTTTCATCTTTTTCTTCGATAAAAGCCGTGAATGCCCGTGAATTCTCGTGTGTTCTCCACTTTTCATAATTTCATCCTAAATTACAACAAAAACACAAACCACGCATAATTTCGACATAAAAGACATAAAATACACGTTTAGGTCCGGTTATTATTGTAATTAAGTGGTAGAAAAGATGGGTGTTTACACACCTATCAGTCTATTACAAAGATTTGTATAAAATGATTTTGGCTATTTTACGGCCTATTACAATGATTTGTACGAATTGATTTTTGGTACTAATTTTATACCAAATTTATATTGAGGGAATTTATTAAACTCTATGAATTCACTCGGCGTTATCGCTGAACTTTTCTTTTAACATGTTTTATCTCAGGTACTTGAAGGTAATTCTCGGGAAGACGACAAGAATTCATGGCCCGCACTTAAACAATATTTTTCCATTCAAACACTTTGTAAAACTTTTGTATGAAATGTAATGACTTGGGACCGATGTAACTTTGATAATTATGAATGGAAATGATTTATTAATAAACGACGCGATTTTTAAGCGTTGTCTATGATGTGAGTAATGTGCTATCCCGTAACACCAACTAGTCTTCCGCTGTATTGAGTTGTACAAATTTGGGGGTGTTACACGTCTTCTTCATTGGCAAAAAGTGAGCAGACTTAGTCAATCTATCTACAATCACCCATATCATATCACAACCATTTGCAGTCCTTGGCAAACCTGTCACAAAATCCATAGTAATATTCTCCCAATTCCACTTAGGAATCTCAGGTTGCACTAATAATCCACACGGTTTCTTATGTTCAGCCTTCACTTTCGCACAAGTTAAACACTTATTAACATACTAAGCTATATCTGCCTTCATATTCGGCCACCAATAAACTTTCTTAAGATCTTGATACATCTTGTCTGATCCAGGATGTATTGAATACTTCGACTTATGAGATTGATAGGTGTGTAAACACCCATCCTTTTTACCACTTAACTACAATAATAACCGAGCCAAAACGTATATTTTATGTTGTAAATGTCGGAATTATGCGTGGTTTTTGTTTTTGTTGTGATTTAGGACGAAAAGGTGAAAAGGGGAGAAAACACGGGCATTCACGGGCTTTTATCAAAGAAAAAGACGAAAGACGAAGTCAAGAAGTCAAGAGTGCAAAAAGAACGGAAGTCCAAGACCAATTCAGAAGATTTATCGAAGAAAAAGTCAAAAGGAGGAAGTTTACTAAAAGCCAAAGAACTCAAGTCTTATTTATTGAAGAAATCACAAGACGAGAGTAGAAATCCCGAGACAAAGTCGTTAAAGTCAAAAGATTAAAGAAGATTAAGGACTGAATCTTGCAATTAAGGAAAGAAGAAAGAGGGCAGGAAGCTTCCTAAGCACCTCCCTAATCTCTTATAAATAGCACCCATTTTCATTTCATTAGTTTTTGTTGGCTAATAGTGACAATTAGTTCTTCCACCATTTAATTACTTGCTCTTTAAATTCATGTCATTTTAAATACTTGTCTTGCACTTTAATTCATTTTAATTTCAAGTAAGTGTTCTTCATTTTGTTGCTTTAATCTTTATTTACTTTTGATCAAGTTTCTTTTATCATTCTCTTTCTACCTTTCTCTTGTTTTTGGTTGTTTTAAAATTCGGATTAAGCAAGAAGTTGCTTAATCTCTTTGCTTATTTTACTAAAAAGTTTATCTTTTTACTTTTATCTAAGTGTTTGTATGAGATAAGCTATAAGTTTGACAATCTTATTGGCTTGTTTCATACTTAGCTTATTTGATTTTCTTAGTTTTCTAAAAAGTTCTTCGTTCTAAAAGTTTTCTTATTGTGTTACTTATTTCGTGTCTTGGAAAAGTCTTTAAATTTGTTGCTTATTGTCTCGTCTGATTATAGTTTTTGGTTTAGTTTTTGAAATTTGTTTATTGATAAAGTGCTTATTTAGTTCTGCTTATTTTCTCGTTGCGATTCATTACGATCTTAGGAGGGTTTTACTTGGTACGATCCTTGGCTTCGATCGCATTGATTGCGATCCCTCTTTCCTTTCCCTGGTACGATCCATCACCTAGATCACTCAGTGCGATCGTCTGTTGCGATCACACCCCTTTATCCACACTACGATCACTTGTTGCGAACGTGGGTGCGATCCTAGAGTGCGATCGTGGCTGCGATTGCTTTGGGTGCGATCGGGTGTTTCCATCGCATTGGTTGCGATCCATCCTATCATCATCGAATTGAGTGCGATCCCATACTTAGATCTTGAGTGCGATCGTGTGCTACGATCGTAAGCTTGATTTAGTGCGATCACTTGACCTCTCTCTTCTTGGTTGCGATCACCAAGTACGATCCAACCACTTTCATTGGTTGCGATCGTATTGCATTCGGACTTGTGATTTGTTTGTTTAATTTTTCCTAGTTTTTAAATTTTGTTTCCCGCATTTTTTTACTTGAGTTATTTTTAAGTTTTCAAATTTTATTACTTTGTCAAATTTAATTTTCGTTACGCTTTTATTTTAAGTCATTCAATTAGATTTACTTTTCAACGTTTTTATTTTTATTTCCACCCTTTACTTTTAATTAGTTTAGATTTAATTAAGTGCCATTTACTTTTAGTCTCGCTTTAAATTCCCGTCATTTATTTTATGTTTGATTTTAGATTTACCTTAATTGTTTTTGTACTTTTAATATACTACAACGACACAACTTTTGTTTCACCAAAGAACGACTGAGTCGCACACTTAAACCAATAATCAATTCGATTAGACCACTATAACGAACTTTTTAACTGAGTAAAATCAAGTTATCAAATAGCGCCGCTGCCGGCTCTTTTCGTAAAGATTAACAGTTTTCTGTGAGAGACGCGTTGCTTTTTGGGATCCGTTCATTCGTGAGCGTTATTTTCTTGCTTAAGAATTTCAAAAATCCATAAAAATTAAAAAATTGTTAAAACTCCATAAAAATTAAAAATTTTTCAAAAATTCAAAAAGATTTTATTTTTATCTTTATAGTGTATATATATTCTCTTTGTGTTTGGTTTCTTTTTCTTTTGCCTTTATAGGTGTATGCGTACTAGATCTTCTAATTATCAAGAGCCCGAGACTCGAGAAGATTTAGGTATGGCAGGTGTGAACAACAACAATAATCCACCGCACCTCAACAATAACAACAACAATGTTCTTCCACAGCCCGATCTTCGGACAATGGAGGAGCTTTGTCAACCTACCATGTTTGGACGAGGAGGACCGATTGCGCCGATGCAAATCACGACTCCGGAGTTTTCGTTGAAGCACCGCATGATTCAGCAAGTGCAAACTAACCCATTCCGTGGATTGCCTGATGATGATGCCAACAAACACCTCAACAAGTTCATTACAATCACTCAAAGCATGAAGTTTCCCGGTGCCACAATGGATGTTCTTCGCCTTCAACTCTTCCCACATACTTTATCACACCACGCCGAGAAATGGTTTGATCGTCTCCCGTAGAATTCAATTCATACTTGGGATGACATGACTCAACGCTTTTTGTCGCGCTACTTTCCACCATCCATGGTCACGAGGCTTCGCAATCAAATCAGCGGTTTCATGCAAGAACCTGATGAATCTCTCTTTGATGCTTGGGAAAGATATAATGTTTTGATCGATCGTTGTCCAAACCACAACATGCTCCCTGTGACCTTAATTGATACTTTCTACAACGGTTTGACTTTTCGAGATCGTGATACGATTAATGCAGCCGTCGGTGGCACATTTATGAAAAGGAGACCCGAGGAGTGTAGAGAGCTTATTGAGAACATGACTACTCATCACAAAAATTGGGATTCCTGCGCTTCTTCAAGGAACAACCCGAGAGTCAATGTTTCTTCTACATCAGCAAACCCCGACATGACCGAATTCACCCGCATGATGACCGAAATGAACAAAAATATCTTGCTTCTCGCTACAAACCAACAACAACAAGTTAAAGCGGTTGCTAATCCTTGTGAGACATGCGACGGTCCACACTCATACACTGATTGTCCTTCTACTCAAGGAAATCCAGAAAACGTGTATGCGGCTTATGGTAATTATTCACCGGAAAATTACCAAGCCCGACCTCAAGGGGATCGAAATTTGCTGAGTTACCGATCAAACTACTACCTTTCACCCGGTTTTTCTCCTCAAAACCAAAACCACAACAACAACTATACTAGAAGCAATCAAATCCCACCTAGAGCTTCTAATCCTTATCACCCACCCGCTCAACAAGCCCCACCCATCAATCAAGATGTTGAAGCTATAATGAGAACCCAAGGAGAGCAAATCAAGAATCTGCAGAGCCAAATTATAAATTTGAAAGGGGATATCACCAAGCAAGGGAATGACATTAGATCCGAGCTTCGAGATAATATCCAATCCTCCTTCAGCAATCAAACGAATGATTTGAAGAATATGCTGGCTAGTTTCTTGCCCACTACTCAACCCTCTACTTCGAGTTCTCTACCTTCAAACACCGTCACCAATCCGCGAGCGAATGTGAGTGCTATTACTACCCGTAGTGGAGTTACCATAGTAGGACCACCTATCCCGCCCCCATCATCTACACCTCCTCCACCACCATTTATCCCTACTACTCCCACACCTAGTATTAGTGCACCATTACCGTCTCCGCCTCGTCATGACAAAGTACCCAAGACGATTCCTCCACCAACCCCACTTTCAACATCTCAACCTTTACCTGCTACACCTACACCTTCCACCTATAACCCTAGCATTCCTTACCCTTCTCGACTCAACAAGGCTAGAATTTTGACTAAGAATGATATTCAAGTCTCTCACCTTTTGGAAAAGGTTGCCGGCATGAAGATCACCTTTACCCTTGTTGAAGCTCTTGCTCAAATGCCACAATTTGTCAAGATGTTTAAGGAATTGCTTAGAAAGAAGGACAAGATGTCCGAGTTTGTTAATACTCGATTGAATGAAAATTGTTCTGCCGTCCTTCTTAAAGAACTTCCGGAGAAACTTGGAGATCCCGGTCGTTTTGTGCTTCCTTGTACTTTTAACCAAACCGAAAAATTTACTGCCTTAGCCGATCTTGGGGCAAGTATTAATTTGATGCCTTTAAGTGTTTAGAAAAAGTTATCATTGCCCGACCTTACACCCACCAAAATGACTCTTGAGCTAGCCAATCGCACTATCGCTTACCCCATTGGTATTGCCGAAGATGTGTTCATTAAAGTTGGCACATTCACTTTTCCGGTCGACTTTGTCGTTGTTGATTATGAAATGGACCCTCGTATTCCGTTAATACTTGGACGCCCATTTTTGAGAACCGGTCGAGCTTTAATTGATGTGGATAAATGTGAGCTCATCTTAAGAGTCGGGGATGATGAACAAGTGTTTGAAATGGGGAAGCTTACAAGCAAATCCTTCGGAGGATGAGAATCCGCGAATATGATTAATGTGCTTGATGATTTTGTCGTCTACAACAATCCTCTATTCGATTCTTGCATTGATAATCCACTTTTTCAAGATGATGTGGATGATTCTCTCTCCAATTTGGAACCTTCACCCATATATGATTCTCCACCGATCTTTGATGCTTATGATGATGATTCTAGCTCAGATTTGGATGATTATGATGACTTTACTTCCGAGTATCCCGAGATGCCCACATATGATGATTTTGATGAGGCCGATACTCTATCGAGTGATTCTTCTCATGATGAAGATCCTCCGCCTACCATGCTTAATCCTACTTTGGATGACTACTCATTTGAGGAAGACTTCTCTACTTTTCTCAATACATACTTCCCTCATGAGAGTGATGCACCTCCTTTGGAATTTGATAATTATGGTCTTGATCCTACTTCGGATTTGAAGAAAATTCTTTCAAAGGAGAAGCAACAGGACGACACCAACATCCGCAGCACGTATGATTTAACACCTCTTTGTCCACCTTCTGAGGACGAGGTTGTGCATTTTCTTCGCGGATCTTCTTCACATTCTGCTGAGCCTGCGTGTTATTTTCCCCTAAAGGAAAAGGTGTTCGATCCCGGTATCGATATTCTTCAGCCATCTTAGTATCCGTCTGATGAAATAAAAGGAAATATCTTTGGAACTTATGGAAATCTGCTTGCACCACTTCACCCTTGCTTCCACCGTGCTCCGTCTTTGCTTAAGGGAACCTTGCCTACTCTTCTTTGGCTTGCCTTGTTCGCCTTAAGCTTGTGCTATTTGATGGACGAAAACTATGTCTTTGATCCCGGTGGATGTGTTTCATGCTTCTTCCTATGCTAATCCAGGTCGAGTCAGGCTCACGACTCGGTGAACAAAAATCAAGCGCTTATTGGGAGGCAACCCATGTATCTATCTTTTAGCTTTCTTTATCCTAAGTGTAGGGGAGACCCATTGGTGTTTGCTATTTCCTCTCTTCTACTATTCAGGGATTCGAGCGCTCAATGATCCACTCTTGATGATTTTTGACGACCGTGATTCCGTGTTTCCATTTTCCTGGTTCTATCCTAAACTCTTTTCGATTCACTATTTATATTTTCCAATATTAAAATAGGAATCTCGTTGGTTGTGTTTTTCTTAGCGAGATTTAAACAAAGTGCACAATGTCCTAAGTGTAGGGGAGTTTACTCCCACATGCTTAAACATTGAGTACAATGTTTATATTAAGTGTAGGGGGGACTTCTATCGAAGTTAAGTAGTCTTTTCCTTGTATTTGTCCTCATTTTAACCAGGAAAATCAATTTTTCGACATTTTTCAAAATTTTTGATCTATTTTGGCCTATTAGTTTTTACCTTTGTATAGTTATTTTCTTTCTTTGCTAGAATAAATTCTTAATAAAGTGGTTTTAATTTTCAAAACGTTGTGAATATTTTGACTCAACTCGAGTTTACTTATCTAAGTTTACTCTAGCTATTATCCTTAACATGTTTGAGTCATGTTTTGCTAGGCTTTTATGTAGGGAGCTATAAAACGCGAAAATCTTAATTCTCACGGGTTAAGAACAAGAACTTTTCGCAAGTTCCTATAATTGATCCTAGAGAGTCGTTTATCAAGGGAACTTTAAAATGCGATTTCTAAGCTTGAAAAAGTCTAAGAATTTGAAAGATCCTATAGGCGACTCGAAAACCCAAAACTTTGATTTAATAGGCTAAGCATCCACGAGTCTCATTCCTTGAGATTTTAAACTGTAGAGAACGAGAGATGATAGAGTCAATTATAAGTTTGGTATTCTTTCGTGAATTTATATGAGTTAATTATAAGCCTATTCTCCCATCGCTTGATAATAAATTTATCTGCAATAAATAAGGTTGTACGATTTGAAAAGTTACTTAGCTTCTAGCCCAAGATCGTTTAAACGTTGCTCGGTATGGATTAGAGTTCATAGCCAAGGCATAACTTATTGAAGCCGGATGCGAAGATTGGCGAGTCCAAAAAGGTCCTAACAAGACATGAGGGCTATATTTTGTTGCTAAAGATCCAAAGTGATGTGAAGAATCATTTATCAAAGATCAATATGAAGGATCGAGACACACGACGAAAAGCAAATACTCCCCAAAAGTCATGGAGAAGTCTATCCAAAAAGACCCTAGCAAGGTATGAGGATAAATAGATCCAAGTCGTAAAAGGAGGCGGATCGTTGTATATCAAAATCCAAAATAAAGATTGGAGAAAAATGAAGAAGTCGTGGTCCAAATATGAAGAATCTCTCAAAACTTCAAGTGAAGAAATTCCTATTATGAAGAGAAGACCATTATTTCATGAACGTCTCTCAAAGATTTGAATTATGAAGTCGCTGCCAAATATCGGTCTGAGAAAGGTCTCAAATCGCGAAGCGAGTTATGCCAAGATATGAACTTTATGAGGTCTCGAGAAGCAGTTTTAAATGATTTTGTCCTTTAGCTAACTATTGATTAAATCGTCCCATTTTATTTTCAGCCTAAATAACTATCAAAATAAGTCAACAATGCATCCTCGTGATCATTCAAGACAACAATAAAATATAAGAGATACACCTAGGAATAAGGGAGTCTAAGTGAATAATTGGCCCACATGAGTTCATGTTAGTTTGCTAACTTATAATAACAATGATCTCGTTTTTAAGCTTGGTTTGGAGAAAGTGAAAACTTAAGGATGATGATTATTCAAGACATTTTCAAAACCCTAAGGTATGTTTTTGATTTCTTTACTTTGAATGTTTATAATTTTCCATCTCTTTAATAAAGGCCAACGTGGATTGATTATGATGAAAAATGTAAACGTGCTTTGTAACTAATGCATTGCATGAGGACATTGCAATGGTCAAGTGTAGGGGATTTGATAGGTGTGTAAACACCCATCCTTTTTACCACTTAACTACAATAATAACCGAGCCAAAACGTGTATTTTATGTCGTAAATGTCGAAATTATGCGTGGTTTGTGTTTTTGTTGTGATTTAGGACGAAAAGGTGAAAAGGGGAGAAATCACGGGCATTCACGGGCTTTTATCAAAGAAAAATACGAAAGACGAAGTCAAAAAGTCAAGAGTGCAAAAAGAACGGAAGTCCAAGACCAATTCTGAAGATTTATCAAAGAAAAAGTCAAAAGGCGGAAGTTTACTAAAAGCCGAAGAACTCAAGTCTTATTTATTGAAGAAATCACAAGACGAGAGTAGAAATCCCGAGACAAAGTCGTTAAAGTCAAAAGATTAAAGAAGATTAAGGACTTAATCTTGCAATTAAGGAAATAAGAAAGAGGGGAGGAAGCTTCCTAAGCACCTCCCTAATCTCCTATAAATAGCACCCATTTTCATTTCGTTAGTTTTTGTTGGCTAATAGTGACAATTAGTTCTTCCACCATTTAATTACTTGCTCTTTAAATTCATGTCATTTTAAATACTTGTCTTGCACTTTAATTCATTTTAATTCCAAGTAAGTGTTCTTCATTTTGTTGCTTTAATCTTTATTTACTTTTGATCAAGTTTCTTTTATCATTCTCTTTCTACCTTTCTCTTGTTTTTGGTTGTTTTAAAATTCGGATTAAGCAAGAAGTTGCTTAATCTCTTTGCTTATTTTACTAAAAAGTTTATCTTTTTACTTTTATCTAAGTTTTTGTATGAGATAAGCTATAAGTTTGACAATCTTATTGGCTTGTTTCATACTTAGCTTATTTGATTTTCTTAGTTTTCTAAAAAGTTCTTCGTTCTAAAAGTTTGCTTATTGTGTTACTTATTTCGTGTGTTGGAAAAGTCTTTAAATTTGTTGCTTATTGTCTCGTTTGATTATAGTTTTTGGTTTAGTTTTTGAAATTTCCTTATTGATAAAGTGCTTATTTAGTTCTGCTTATTTGCTCGTTGCGATTCATTACGATCTTAGGAGGGTTTTACTTGGTACGATCCTTGGCTTTGATCGCATTGATTGCGATCCCTCTTTCCTTTCCCTGGTACGATCCATCACCTAGATCACTCAGTGCGATCGTCTGTTGCGATCACACCCCTTTATCCACACCACGATCACTTGTTGCGATCGTGGGTGCGATCCTAGAGTGCGATCGTGGCTGCGATTACTTTGGGTGCGATCGGGTGTTTCCATCGCATTGGTTGCGGTCCATCCTATCATCATCGCATTGAGTGCGATCCCATACTTAGATCTTGAGTGCGATCGTGTGCTACGATCGTAAGCTTGATTTAGTGCGATCACTTGACCTCTCTCTTCTTGGTTGCGATCACCAAGTACGATCCAGGGTACGATCCAACCACTTTCATTGGTTGCGATCGTATTGCATTCGGACTTGTGATTTGTTTGTTTAGTTTTTCCTAGTTTTTAAATTTTGTTTCCCTCATTTTTTTACTTGAGTTATTTTTAAGTTTACAAATTTTATTACTTTGTCAAATTTAATTTTCGTTACGCTTTTATTTGAAGTCATTTAATTAGATTCACTTTTCAACGTTTTTATTTTTATTTCCACCCTTTACTTTTAATTAGTTTAGATTTAATTAAGTGCCATTTACTTTTAGTCTCGCTTTAAATTCCCTTCATTTATTTTAAGTTTGATTTTAGATTTACCTTAATTGTTTTTGTACTTTTAATATACTACAACGACACAACTTTTGTTTCACCAAAGAACGACTGAGTCGCACACTTAAACCAATAATCAATTCGATTAGACCACTATAACGAACTTTTTAACTGAGTAAAATCAAGTTATCAGAGATTCATTCATCACCAAATCTTGCACTCCTAATGAACCTTTCTCAAACGGACACAAGGGTAACAAATCCTATTCTCAAAATACCTCAATCCATTTAACCTTACTTCAAAAAATGGTTTTAACATTCTACCCAAATTTTCTGCCTTAACGTTCTCTTCCTTCAAACCATTAGCTTGGGCTTTCAATATCGCTTCTGTCAAATCAACACTTTCCATCATTGCCAAAGCTCTAACTCTTATAGACTTTTCTCTTTCCTTTCTACTAAGTGCATCAGCTACCACATTCGCTTTACTAGGATGGTAAGGAATCTCGCAGTCATAATCACTAAGCAACTCAACCCATCTCCTTTGCCTCATATTCAATTCCTTTTGATCCAAAATATATTGCAAACTCTTATGATCAGTGAAAACCACACACTTGGTTCCATACAAGTAGTGTCTCCGCAACTTCAAACCAAAAATCACAGCCCCAAGTTCTAAGTCATGCGTAGTGTAATTCTCTTCATGTTTCCTCAATTGTCTCGATGCATATGCCATTACTTTCTCCCTTTGCATAAACACAACTCCATATCCTTTATGAGACGCGTCACAGTACACCACAAAATCCTCAGATCCTTCTAGCAAAGACAATATCGGCGCAGAACACAACTTATCCTTCAACGTACTAAATGCAGATTCCTCTTCTAATCCCCATTCAAACACTCGATTCTTTTCACTAAGCTTGGTCAACGACTTAGCAATTAGTGAAAACTTCTCGATAAACCTTCTACAATACCCAGCTAAACCAAGAAATTGGCGAACTTCAGTCGGCGTCGTCGGCATTGACCAATCCTTGATTGCCTCAATCTTAGCAGGATCCACACGAACACCTTCACTATCAAACACGTGCCCCAGAAATTGCACTGATTTCAACCAAAATTCACACTTAGAGAACTTCGCATACAACTTCTCTTTCTTCAACAATTGCAAAATTATCCTCAAATGCTTCTCCTGTTATTCTTCACTCTTGGAGTAAATGAGAATATCATCAATGAATACGATAACAAACTCATCCAAATACGGCTTGCATACACGATTCATCAGATCCATGAATACAGCAGGCGCATTCGTTAACCCAAAAGGAATCACTTGAAATTCAAAATGTCCATATCGAGTAAGGAAAGCTGTTATAGGAATATCTTCTTCCCTACTCTCAGTTGATGATACCCAGACCTCAAATCGATCTTTGAGTATACACTAGATCCAGATCAGTTACAAGGCACCAACAAATCATCAATCCTCGGCAATGGATACCGATTCTTGATAGTCAACTTGTTAAGCTCTCGATAGTCAATACACATTCTAAAAGAACCATCTTTCTTCCTAACAAACAAAATAGGAGCACCCTATGGCGACGAACTCGGTCTAATAAATCCCTTATCCATCAATTCCTTTAATTAACCAGATAATTCTTTCATCTTAGATGGAGCTAAACGATACGGTGCACGAGCAACGGGCGCAACTCCCGGCACTAAATCAATACGAAACTCCACTTCACGATGCGGCGGTAATCCTGGAAAATCTTTAGGGAAAACCTCAGGATACTCTTTAATCACAGGCACATCCTCCAATTTCCTTTCATTCACACCATCATTACTTATCTATGCAAGAAACACATCACAACCTGCTTCTATATACCTCATCATCTTCAAACAAGAAACAACTCTCAAACGAGAAGTACATTCATCACCTTTCACATTCAATATCCTATTCCTTAACGGCATCTGAACTAATCTTTCTCCACAAACAATCACTGCACCATTACCAACTAACCAATCCATTCCAACAATCACGTCAAAAGATCCTAATTCTATAGGCATCAAATCAATACTAAACACATAATTACCTAACTTTAAGGAACAACCTTTCAGTATAGAACTAGTGCTTACAACCTTACCATCAGCTTACTCCACCTTATAACTAGTTTTCAATCTCACTGGTTCTCTATCCAATAGCTGACTGAATCTAACATCTATGAAACTTCTATCGGATCTAGAATCAAATAACACACTAGCATAACAAGCATCAAGTAAGAACGTACCAGTCACCACATTCGGCCCTTGAGGTTTGTCAAAAACTCCCACGACGTAGGCTGGAGCAGCAGTCCCAACAGCAACAGCAGAAACATTTCCTCCTTGTCGTATGCCAACCCTCGGACATTTCCCTTGCTTATGTCCACGGCCTCCACATCCAGAACAGTTAACTACCTTGACAGCATTGGCTCCAGTGGCCACACCCTTGTTTCTACAATCTGCCATCTTATGTCCGGCCTTCCCACACTTGTTGCAAGCATGTGGACAATTTCCAACATGATATAGATTACACCGACCACACTTCGGATTCACCTTGTTACCTTGATTTCCAGTGGAAGCACGAACACCATCATTCCTCCTCAAATTATATTGCTGATTCCTATTTGGTCCCTGGTTATTGTTGTTACGATAACCACCACGATTCTGCCCTTGGTTTGAGTGTGCAGCTTCCCACTTTCTCTTATTCCCCTCAGTAATACTATCCTTTCGATCCTGCAGATTTACATCCGTTAAAGCATGAGCCATCTGAACAGCTTCATCAAATGACTTGGGTTTCGACGAAGTAGTCTCTCCCTTGATATTACTAGATAAACCTCTTATATACTGCTTCATCTTCTTACGGTCATCAGCAAAAGCATCAGGACACAACAAACATAAATCAGAGAATCTCCTTGTATAAGCCACAATATCATTATTTCTCAGCACCAAATGCCTCAACTCATCCTCCAACTGACCTAACTCTTCCTCAGGACAAAACTTAGCAGTTAGTAGTCCCTTGGTCACAATCCATGTTCTAGCATTCGCTTCAACCAATCCCACAGTAGCTACCTGACTATTCCACCAGCTTAATGCATCATCCTGAAAAGTAGTTGTAGCAAATTTCACCTTACTAGCTTCTGAACATCCACTGATTTCAAAAGTACTTTCAATCTTCTCAATCCACCTCCTTAATTCCAAAGCACCACCAGTACCAAGAAATTGGGTAGGTCCACATTTCATGAAACTAGCATAAGAACATTCCTTCTGAATCTGCTGAACAACAACATTACCTCCAACTTGTCCCGCAACATTTCCTCCCGCTGGTTCATTAACATTACCTCCAACTGGATTTTCAACATTCCCTCCAACCTGACCAGTAGCATTCCTATTCTCAGCCTCTTGGTTCCTCGCAACACGTTCAGCTTCCAAAGCTCTAGCAATAGCTTGCTCAATCATGGTATTAACAGTAGCAGTCGTCAACTTAGGCGACATGTTTTAGGAAACTTACCAAACAAAATTTAGTAAAGTCAGAAAAATGCCTCCCAACTCCTTCCTCCCTATGATGACACAGAAGAAAAAGAACAAGTAAGTATTCATATCAAGATAAGAAGAAGGATTTCTCTATCAAGATGTAACATGGATACTACATGCATCAACAACACAATTCACAATGGATCATTTACCAATTCACAAAAGAACTAATAAGACAAATCATAAGTCATGAAGGTAATTTGGATTGCGTTGGAAAATTTCCACAAAATTGTGACAAGTAATGTCACTACAACCCTTCATCACGTCAAACTTAAAGTCATTAAGTTTCATCATAAATTACAGTACTAGTCTACATAAGCTCTATTACAACAAGGCTAATAAAAACAACATAAAAGAACTAAACATCTGATCCCCGCAACTTCTTGTACATCGGCTCATCATCACTGCTGCTATCGTCTTCCTCAGAATCTTCCTCCACTTTTTCCTTTCCCTTTCGGCTACCTCCTTCACTTGGCTTCACCAACACTGAGCTTCAACCTGACTTGGCACATCACGAATCACTATACCTCGACTAAGAAAAGATCTCATAGGCAAACCCCACGCATTCAACCTTGCATTCCTTTCTTGCTCCTCACGTAACTTTCAACTTGCCCACTCAAATTCAACACCATTGATCTTAATCTAACAAATATCCATTTTTCTTGCTCTAACAAACTCTGATCTCCTCACACTACTAACAAACCTGTCAAACTTCTTCTCATTCTGCTCAAACCTCCTAATCACACGGGTTTCAACCAAATACCTTTCAAATAAAGACCTATCAAACTTCTTGAGAAACCAGAAAATATCATCATAAGACCTAGGACCTGGACAATAAACCTTAGATATGCCATCATAAATAGATCGAGCACTAGCAGCACTACTCGACTCAACAGGAACATCACCCCTAGCAAATGCAATCCCATGCAAACTACTCATATAAGCATCACAAGTAGGCGTCGATGAACGAACTACATGTCGCTGACAGTCTGAAACAGTCTGTTGCACAACATTAACCCTTGGAACATAACTACCTTGAATCATTTCAGGGTCGGTCTGACCAACTGTAGTAGGTGGAATCCCATCATCTAAATACTCATAAGGCTCCTCATCGTCACTAGCATCAAAGTTATCTACTTCCTCACAGTCCAATACATTGGTCATATCAATCTATCCATCCTCACGAGGTACACCAGCCATTTTCTACAATTATAAGAGTTCAAGGATACTTAAGGTCATTGTTAAATAAACAAAAATTAGTATCTAATGCTTATGCAAATGTTATACGTAATCCATGCTATGAAACACAATGCAAATGATGTTTATGCAATGCTCGCAAAAAAATAAATATGATACTAACAAGCACTCAGCATACTTTCAATAATTCCAATACAATATCGTAGTATTTACTTAATAAATACTCGGGAAATCATTTCAGTTATGAGGGATGCATCTATAATGCAAAACAAAACTAAAAGTGATCTTACCAGAGCGTTGTAGAGGAGTTGTGTGCTTTTGAAGAATAAATACTTTCGACACCATAGTTATAGTTTAGGACAATTTTTAAAATCGACCTAGTTCTGTATAACTTGTAGCTCTGATTACCAATCTCTAACACCCCCAATTTACATTGCGCAGCGGAAACGCAATTGGGTGCTAGACACAAGCATCATCACACAAGGTATATTGAACGATTCAAAATAGAGACGTTTACACATAAAATATAAACAAGATTTTCATAATAGGTCTAAAAAATAATTTCATCCCATAATTGTACTAAAACGACACCAGAGTAAAGCGTTTAGTCCCCATGGATCTCGACCAACAACCAACACATGTTTAGTACAGTACACAAACATAAAAAAATTGTTCAACAGTAAAGGATAGAAATAGTTTTTAGACCAACATTCTTCCAAAAGTCAATCCACAACCTCCACAACAAAGCTCCGCCTTCCATCACTTCCTATTACCTGAAACACATGCTAAAACGAGTCAACAATAATGTCGAGCGAGTCTATAGGTTTATCAAATCACATTTGAACACAAGAAGAAAATCAATCATAATTATTTATAGAGTTGTCGAACACACAATCTATATTCAAGGCAATAATAAACATTGTATTTAAGCTCATGACACCGACCCCTTAACCAAATAGTTACCCACGCCAAATGCCGGCATGAATAGAATAAAACCATTGCCCCTCTAGGGTATCAGTTGCTAGAATACCACATTTTTATTCCCGTAAATTATCCTTCCTAGAGGTTACTCAGCGTAATGTCCTAGTCTCAGATAAGGTGGTCAACCCAATAGTAATATCATTAGAATAAGCGGCTATTCCCGACTCACAACTTCAAGTAAGAAGATAGTTAACGGCTCATGAATTTAGGGTCTTTAGCAACAAGGTACTCAATACAATGTAAACAACTTAGGCAACATTCGGGTCCAACAATTACTCATGACTTGTGTTCATTTATTTTCAAATAGCATGTATCCCCCTCGCGGGTAATAAAACATTTAGTAGCTAACATGAAAAGCGAGGCTACAGACTCACCTTAGTATAAGAGATCTAGCGAGATGATCGTCGATGATAATGGATGCCTTTCAAACACGAGAACCGCTACCTATCAAATAAGGCGCGTTCATTAATAATGACTCGATAAATAAATCATACATAACAACATTAAACTCGAAATCATAAAATCACGATAAACTCGAGAGAAAATGATATGAATAACTTCATTATACTCTACTACACATTTACTTTACCATTTTACACTTTTAACAAAGTCCGCCGGCACATACTACATGTACTAGCTTATTTATCCCTTTTAAACTTGTCAAACGTTTATGAAACGACTCGATAAACTAACTTACTATATATAGAAAGTCCTCCTACAAGTTTATCAAATGAAATTACTTTTAAAGTCCTTTACCTGACTCATTTTCAAACTACAAAATCCGGACAGATTTACGTTAATATTTCATACAACCGTTTTAACTTCTTCAAACGACTCCGTTTACAAACCGACACTAGGGTTTTAAGATAAACTCACCCTCTAGGGTTTACACTTCATTATCAGTAGGTTACTCATTTCAAAACATCAATTTATAGTCCTCGAGTTTCGATCCAAATATCGACAACAACTATATGTAGCGTCGATCCTCGTCTCCCTGTACACGAATAATCAAAACATCATAACTTCGCGCTCGTTTGGAGCTAGAAGCTCTACTTTATATCAAATCGAAGCAAATCAAATTATCTACAACACTAGGAAATAAGTTAAGCCATTTTCAAAACATAAAAATCCCGAAATTACAGTTTACTTACTGTTATAAAATGCCTATCAAAATCTTGTACAAAATCACATTTTTGATCAAAACCAACCATGGATATGTTCATCCCAATACCCTAACACCAACATATATCAATCATAACACTAGAATAATCATAAAAATCAAAACCTTCAAATCAAAACCTTCAAATCAAAATCAAGTTTTTAGCAAAAAGTTTGCAAGAATCATCATGGATCATCATAAAAATGCCATGCATGATCATAGCTCTCACCTACCAACTTGAAAAAAATAAAAAGTCTTGCATGTTCAAAATTCTTACACCAAAATGTTCCTTTTGCAATTCTAAGATTGGGTCTTGTTTTAGTTTAGCTTAAATCATCATCAAAATGGACAAAAATTGAAAGAAGTGGTGTTTTGGGTGGGTTGGGGGTCACGGCTAAACAAGAGAAAGAGAGAGAGAGAGAAGTGAAAAATTTGTGAGTGGGAAATGAAGTAGTGTGTGTGATTTTTAAGTTTATATATAGTGGTTAAGGGAACAATGTTGTAATTTTACAATAGTTATGGGTCAAAATGAAAATAGTTAGCTAAAAAGCGGGAAATAACTATTAGTCGGTTTTGAAAATATTTACGGGGCTCGGGTTTCATAAAGATACTTTTAAAAATTTAAAACGTACCTCAAATATAATAATATCGACTCCCGACTCGACTTAACACGTCTTTTAAAATAAAACATCAAAAATGACAAAAATCGAACAACCAACAATAAGACGTAAAATATTTGGAATCCATCGACATCACGCTTGCAAATACTCCTTGTACTTATTAAATATTAAATATAAACCTTCCAACATCGGTTTAAACTTAAACCTCCAAAAATAAATATCGTTCGAACTCATCCAAAAATTTTAAAAATAATCGTAAAATAAGATTAAGCAATGACCTCGGTTTCGGGTTATCACAGAAAAGCTTAAGAATACAGATGATATTCAAGTCTTAAACTTTTTGAGGATTGATGAGACTGCTTTTATACATAGTCTCATCGTCCAAATAGGGCTTAAAATGCATTAAATATCATCAAAATACCCATATATATGCTTGTGTTTGTTGCTTGTGTATTTTAGGTACGGATATTGAGAAAATGACAAAAGATCACAAGAATCATGCAAAAACGAACACGAGAAACGAAGCCGCACATTGAACCAAGCCCTAATGAAGAATTTCCCCAAGAAAACCCTTGAAGACTTGAAGAATTATGAAGAAGGGTCCTCCAATATGGAAGAATTGACACTTTATACCCTTGTATCTTCATAATTACAAGATTGGTACCTAAAGTTTGTCAAAATTGCAAAATGGGCCATCCACTTTGAAGAATTGACAATTTTAGTCCCTCAACAAAACTAAAATGTAAATATTAGTCCTTCTCAAAGTCAAATACACCATGAAGAACTCCAAGATACAAGACTTACAAATTTGGTCCTTTAAAAATATCAAAATTAACAAAAGGACCCTTGACATTGAAGACTTGGCAAAAATGGTCCCTCATCAAACATGATTTGACAATTTTAGTCCTACAAAATGTCAATCATACAAGTTTAGACCATTATCCTTGAAGAAAATACCAAATCAGCCCTTCAAGAATCACAAATTGGCAAGAATTACCCCTGAATTCACTTTACAAAACATTTTGGGGCAAAAGTGTGAAAAAGGAAAAGTTGATACAAAGGGATTTGGCGTTGACAGGTTTTTAAACAGAAATGACAAGAAGAAGAAAGAAAGGGGGCTAAACATGGCAGACAAGAAAGTTACCTTAACCTACCATCACCTTACACGTGTCCCACTACCACTCTCCTCCAATCACAGCCCACCATTCATCCACCTCACACTCCACTCACAACCGAATTAACAAACTTAATTAATTAAGTTTGAAAAATGGCGCTTAACAACTTCTTTAAACCCAAACTGGATTAAAACCTCCACTATTCAGCTTATGAACACAATTAGGGGTTTGTTTAATACTTTGAATTAAACCCTAATTCTTTCCAGTTTATTGATTAATGGTCTCTTAATCATATAGCAACCTTTAAACTTGCCACCTCATCACCCCATTTGTCTCCTTCTGACTCCCCTGCTACAAAGATGAGGAAGACGCCAAAATAGTGACAGCCATCCAACGTTGGAGATTTTAGCTTACATCCTAAGCTTGATACAAGCCCTTGGATACTCTTTTCACTTGCCAGCTACCACAAAACAACAAGAAGGAGTCACATGATTCACAAGAATTCAAAAAGCTACAAGGGCATTTCAGGGATTCTCCAAGCTAGGGTTTACGTTATTATGCACATAGTAGATTCATTGTATGCCTATATAAAGGCCTTAGCTCTTTACATTTCAACTGTTCTTGAATTTTCCTTGTTCACAAATCTGTAAAGCTCATTTTCAGTTGAATGAAATGTGTATGAATTTTGTGAAGAAAGCTCAAGTTCCATTGTTATAATCTGTTTATTATTGTTCTTTGTTCCTTATTCTTGAATCAAAAACCTGTTTTCAAAAGAGGAGTGTGCAAAAGTTTGCACATTTTCCATTTTCTTGATATTTTGCTAAGTTCTTGGTCTATCTTGGAATTCTTGGGCTATAGGGCTGATCATAGCATCCTGATATTGTGATTATCAAGGTGTGGTGAAGCTTATAACTTGGGGATAATAAAGTGTGGAGGACAAGAGTTGCATTAATCAAGAAGTTTTCATAGTTCTGTTTTGATAATTGTGCTTCTAACTTTGTTGATTCTTAGCAGGGTTGTTTAAGGAAGCTTGTACTTGTTCTTGCTAGTACATAAGCTCAAAATTCGTGGGTGTGGATGTACATCCACGAGGTACACACCCTTAATCTCAAAATCTAAAAATACTTTGGATATTTGTGATATTTGAGTGTTGCTTGTGTTCTTGTGAATTTTGTGGCTTAATCCTGCTTGAATCTGCTATATACATCTATTATTGTGTTAATTTGGGCTTGGGTGGTCTTAAATCTCACTTTTGATTTGAAAAATTTGATTTTGAAAAGATAAAGGGGTGTTTGGGATTACCTGTTTGAGATTAGAACTTGTTATTGTGTTATGGAAAGTTTGTGTTTGTGCTTTGTATTTGATATACACTTGGTTGAGTGCATTTTGCTGCAAGTTATTGGGTTTTAAACCTCAAATCAAACATTGTGCTATAACTTGTTGATTTTAACTATTTTTGACCTAAGATTTTGGTGAAATCTAGAATTTGTGCATGCTTAGGGTTAAAAGTTGTTTAAACATCATTATTATAACATATGTGATAGATTTGGAGGTTTGAATCTGGCTTGTTGGTCAAGTGCATCAGCAAAGTATAAAACTGCATGTGTCAGTGTTCATCAGTAACTTAAGGTGCTTGAATCTTGCTTAATACTTTGAATCATTTCATAAACTTGTTTAGACTTGTTCATTTGAGTTTAATATAGCTTGTGTATGCATTTGGTTAAGTTTGGCTGGCTGAATATTGCTAAAAGTGCTTATTGAACCTAATCTGCTTATTTGTTCATGTCTGTGTCATGTCTGATGCTTAATTGATTAAACTGTACAAATTGGCTTGTTGGATTGTTAATTTATTTGTTTGTATTGACTCCTTATGATCCAATGATCATTTGGGTGCCTTGTTGAAACTTGAATCTCCAAAAAAGTCACTAAAGACAAAAAAGTCTACAAGTCAAGCAGTGTGAAAAGTTCCCACTGCTCAACACCCAAAACTAGCCCCTGCTAGTGTTAATTTGTTCTCAGCTTATCTATAAGCTATAATTGCTTATCCATACCTGCAACAACTTATTTTTTGTGATAGATCTTCATTATTTGACCCATTTGATTAGACTGGAGCTTATTGGACTTTGACTTTTTGCTAGAAAACCAACTTATTTGACTTTTTCATGAGTGCTTATTTGCTTTTTCTAGCTTATTGAGTCAGCTTATTTGAAAACCTTTTGTTGATTTAGCTTATTGAAGTCGTTTAAAAGCTTTAGAAACTTGAATCAGCTCTTGGGATAGCCTAGAACTCAAAAACGACTATTTTGTCATTTTCTGTAGATTGCTTTTTGCATTTTCAGGCTTATTCCTTTGGCTTATTTCAAATTTCTTTTTAAAAATGTCTTATTTAGGACAAAAGAAGCTTGTGTGTCTAATTTGAGCTTATGGCATTAGCTTATAGCTTAATGGGCCAAAAAGCCCATTAAGAATAAGTTGTTTGGTATAAGCTTGCTTATTTCACATTTTCAGCTTTTGGGCCTTTCGAAAAAGTTGTTTAAAATCAAATTTTGAGTCAAGTAGTGCTTTTTGTGCTTATTTGGGCCACTTTTTCATTTTGGGCTCAATTTGGCCCATTAAGGGGTGTGTTTTGGGTTTAGCCCATTTTCTAGGCCCATTAAGGGTATTTAGGTAATTTCAAGTTCATTTCTATATTGTTTAGGTTAAATTAAGGTAGTTTGCAACTTTTTAGAATTTTTTTAGGATTTTTGGATTTTTATTAATATTTAATATTATTTTATTATTAAAAATTAAAAGTCTGATTTTCTAAGTTTTTATATTTTTCCTAGGTTCTAAACACTTAATTATGAATTTTACAACTTTCCAAATATTTTTAGGGTTTTTCAATTATTTTCTAGAATTATTTAAGTTTTTATAGTTTTTAATAGTTTTTAATTATTTAAAAATAGTTTTTAGTGGTTTTAAAATTTTGAAAAATACTTTTTAGCTTTATTAGGTTATTTTAAAGGTTTACAAACTTTAAGATCTTGATTGGGACTTTTTATTAGTTAATATTGATTTTTAAGGCTTTAATTAGCATTAAAAAGTTAATATTTAATTAATTAAAAGGTTTTAGCAAGTTTGGATTTTTTGTAAACCCTTAGAATATTTTAGTGGATTTTTAGGGATTTTTAGAGTAAATTTTTAAATTTGGTGCTTTTTACGGTTTTACGTGTACGACTCTTTCGTCTTAGTGTAAATCGTCATCGTAACCGTCATTCTCTTCTTACCCCATTTCTATTTTCTTTCCCATAACAATATAATCACATCACTAATCATTTCATTACACACACACCAAGCCTCCTTGAGAACGATCCCCACTTTGGGTCATTAGTGCTTTCGATTTCCTAAACGAACACTTAATACTTGCCACTTTTGCTCTCTTTTCCTAAAGAGTGGTAAAACTCCTACATCAAGGATGTTCAAGCAACTTAACTTAAACATCTCCTTTGCGGAAGCCTTAGCCAATATGCCTAAATTTGCTAAGATGATCAAGGACTTACTTTCTAACAAAGAGAAATTGGTGGATTTGCCTAATGCTTCCTTAAATGAAAATTGCTTCGCGGTTTTGCTTAAGAAGTTGCCTACTAAGCTTGGAGATCCGGGGAGGTTTTTGATTCCTTGCAATTTCCCGGGGGTGGAAAATTTCATGGCATTAGAGGATTTAGGGGCAAGCATAAATCTCATGCCTTTATCGGTTTGGAAAAGACTTTCACTTCCCGAGCTCACTCCTACTAGGATGACTCTTGAATTAGCCAACCGTACTATAGCTTATCCGGTGGGAATTGCGAAGGATGTTTTTTTGGGGTTGATAGATTTACCTTTCTCGCGGATTTTTTGATGGTTGATTATGATATGGATCCGAGAGTTCCTTTGATTGTTGGTAGGCCATTTTTGAGAACGGGTCGGACTATTATAGATGTGGCGGAAGGTGAACTTATAATTAGGGTAGGAGATGAAAGAGTTGTGTTTAACATGGGAAAGTTGTCAAAGAAATCTAATGAGCCCGAAACGGTGAAGCATATTGATGTTGTTAATGAGGAGGAAACTCAATATGATATCCTTGATGATGTTTGTGATGAATATTTTTATGACGCATGCACAAGTGGAGATTATGATCTACCTTATGTTGAGACCATTGCCTTCATTACATCATCCTTGGATTTTCATGAACCTCAAGAGCTTAACTTTGGTGATTTTGTGATTCATTCCAATCCTCTCTTTTAAACATCATTTGATAACACCATGATGAAGACACCAATGAAGATTTTAGTGATGATGAATCTCTTCTTTGTGATACACCAAGATATGATGATTATAGTGATAATGAGATCTCCAATTGTGACACTCCATTCTTTGATGATCACACTTCCTTGAGTTTTGAAGAGTCACCAATTTTTGATATACCAATCTATGATGTTTATGGTGATGAGGAGGATTCTATCATGGATGAGAGTGATGAGTTTTTAGAGGTTGATATACCTTTTGAGTACACTCTTGGTTATATTGATGAGGAGGGGGACATACTTTTTCTATATTCTCTATTGCATGAAGATCCTTTACCATCTTCTTTGCCCACCTCAACTTTTCAAAGTGATAAAGGAAAACAAGTCATGATGGATCCTTCAAAAAGCTTGTTGTTACCCATTACTCCACAACCTTTCTCTCACCATGTGACCTACAAGGGATAATCTTCTAAGGCAACCATCACTTGTTGTTTTCTCATCAAGGAACGGATTTTTGATCTTAATATAGAGTTTGCTAAACCATCTCAGTATCCGCCTGATGCAATAAAAGGAAAACTTGTGAGAGATTTAAGAGTATCACCTTATCACCTTTGGAAGAACATATGAGCAACCATTTTGGAGAACAGCACCTCACTATTTTCACCATTGCTTGGGAAGTTAGTTGTTGGATTGTGTTATAAGTGGGATGCTAATCATGTATTTGATCCGAGGGGATATTTATGGAGTTTTGATAATTGAAAACTTGTTTTACCTCATCATGGAGATTTTTCTTAAAAATGGCAAAATTTTTCTTCTTCATGATAGGTTTTAGACACTTTTAAGTGTGGGATGAGTCGAGCTAGAGACTCCATAAATCAAGCTTGAATAACTAGGTTTAGAGTTTTTAGACTTAGAGTGTGGTAGGATAGTTATAAGGATATAGAGATGATGAGAAGTGTAGTGGTGGCCTTCCTTTTGTCTTCATGTTGTTTGTAGGGTTGCTCTCTCATTACGTGCATTGGAGCTTCTAGAGGAGGCCCTTGTATCCGGTTCACTTCGTTACTATTGTTATTTTTCACTGACACATTGTGCTTTAAAAATGAATTCACTATAGTTGATCTTTTTTTATCTTTGGTTAAGAACAGTCTATTCATTGTCATAAGTGTAGGGGAATTTTTACTCCCATGCTCTTAAACATTGAGGACAATGTTTAGCCTAAGTGTAGGGGAGACTTCTATCAAAGTGACCTTACCTAGACCATTGCCTTACCTTCATGATAACTTGGAAATTATTTTTTCAAACATTTTTCAAATCTTTGATCTACTTTGGCCACCAAAAATATGCATTGATAATTTTTGCATTAATCAGTTTTCATTTGCATAACACAATTGCATTATATATTTCTTCTTTTATTTTTCCTCAAAAATTTATAAAAAGGAAAAAATATAATAAATGACATGGTTTAACAAATTTAGACTTCTTTGACTTATTAAGCCCGCCTTGGATACTTTGACTCAACCCGAGTTTGCTTATCTGTGACAACCCTAGATTTTGGATTTGTCACTTTTGACTGTTTGACTTTGATTATGTGCTTAGTATGCGTTTACGAGCATTCTCTTTATATTTGAGCCTTGGATTGGATGTTAGTCATCGTTCGTGTATTTCGTGGTGCATTATATAATGTTATGATGGGGTTAGTTCATGCTCATTTGTTCACTTGGATGTAACTATGATAGAATGCGGTGCTATTTTAGGATTTTATGTGTACGTATAAGTATTATTGTAAATCGTATTTTTTACGATTTAGGGTTTAGCGTTTAGAGGTCTCGGATGAGGTATTTAGTCACGGGAATAACTTACGGGATGGTTTTAAGTCATTTAGGACTTAGTTATAAAGTTTATTTCATATTTTAAGAATTTTCATAAAACTTTATATTTTACGTATTTTACGGTAACCGCGTAAAATTGACTAGTTAAAAGGTTTAGGTGTAATTAAATAATTAAGGGATTAATAGATAAATAAAAAAAATAAATATAAATAAGGAATAAAAAAAACCAATTTAATAATAAAAATAAAAAAAAAATTATTTTTGATAAAAAAATATATATAGGACGGTGGAAAGATAAGAAAAAGGAAAAAAATAGAAAAAAAGGAAAGTGTTATTTGTATTGGGCTAGGTTTCTCATTGTTTTAGTATAAAAACCAATCAAAACACTTTATTTTCTCTAGCTTTTTTTTTGGTCGACGGTTTCTACAAGTTTTTAGGGTTTCATAAATTGTTTCTTGATTCAAGGTATGTGATCAATTTAACTTTAACTTAATTCATGTTTTTATTAATTAATCATGATTGTAATGTTAATTAACCATCATTGAGATGATTAGGGTTTCATTAATTTCCTGAAAAAAATAGTAATTAAGATCTATTAATGATTTTAGGGTTCTTGTTTAATAATTTAGGGGTAATAGATGATGTTTAGAGGGTTAGTGCATAAAGGCGTAAAACAGTCTGGTTTTTAGGGCTGTCTTGTGTCGACTGTTCCGGGCAGTAGGTAGCACCTTTGGTCGAGTTTCTTTTTTTTAATATTAAGTTCAGAGAGTCTACTTTTCAAAAATGTAAGTTTGGTCGAAAATGGAGTTAGGGAAGGTCGTCAAACAATTTTTACAAAAACAGTGAGCTGTTCAAGAATAAATTTGAATTTCGGGAATATGAGTCAAAACCTAACCAAACGGATGTGATAGCAAAAGATTTTTGATTTGGGAACTCTTTATAATATATATGAAAGTACTGGAGGTTTTCAATAAAAGTTATGGTGTTTAGGTCGGTATTTTGGTGACAAACATTTAGCATGTACTGAAAATCGGTTTTGGTGAAAACGAATTTTGGCGTAGAGACTAAACGGAAGGGTTAAATGTGTAAGTAGGAAGTAAAATTGGTTTTTGGAGTTCTTAGATCATATAAAAACATAACTCCAGTAGGGTAGGAACCAAGTGTGGTGTTAAGTTCACTTCATGTGATCGTTTAGTGACTAGTAAACCGTACCGGGAAAAAACTGGATTTTTACATATGGAATAGCTTGTAGTGGGAGAACTAGATAGTGGGGATTGGGAAATTAGATTCATCTCCTTGATTGTTACTTAACTTGGGTTTTAGGACCTGAGCTAAGTGTGTTGTGTATGATTTTATAGGTTTGCAGGATTGCTAGCTTGATATGCTATCAGGTGAGTTCATAGTCCCATTTTTACTGAGTTTTAAATGTTTTCTTCTAGTATGGGATGGATATGACACTTGTGGTGTTCTTAAAATGTTTTGGTACTATATTTTTATAAATGTTTGGACATGGATGTGTTATTGTGTGACTTGCGTGCTTATGTGTTCTCATATGTGCTTTGATATGTGTTCTGATATGTGAATCTTGATTGTGTTATGATTAGGATTGGTACATAGATGTATGGGCGTCTATGGGACCAGTTGTGATGTGTGTGGAGCGTGGGGCACGATCCGTCCTGAGTTCTTGGTTCTGAGTTTGTAGAATATTGATAACCTATGAATCTATGAAGTGGGTTGATGTTTTCTAGTGAGAGAAACTAGAGAGAGAAAGTGAGAAAAAGTGTGTATGATTTTATTAATATGAAATGCAAAATGAAACAACAACCAACCCCTTTCCATGGTGGAAAGGGGTATTTATACTCCAAGCCTAACATTGGGCTTGG